>MU722545.1:15247-57433 GCA_026770625.1 Nicotiana glauca
ATTGAAATACAAGACAAGTAAACAGTATGGCAGGGGAAGCATGCTGTGGGGAAATAACAGTTTCAAGTAAAAGTTGCCTAGTAACGAAGGAAAAACACAACTCATACAATAATAAGGAATAGAGATCAACAAGTGCACGACATCACCCTTCGTGCTTTTACTCTCATCCTCACCAAGCAATAGTATAACAAAACGTGTACGGCATCACCCTTCATGCTTTTACTCTCATTCCTCACATATAATCAATAGTATCGGCACGACATCACCCTTCGTGCTTTACTCTCTTTTCCTGACAATAAGCAAACAGTGCACGACATCACCCTTAGTGCTTTACACTCTTTCCTGACAAGAAACAAATAATGCACGTCATCACCCTTCATGCTTTAACACTCTTCCTCACCCAATCAACAATCACAAACAAGGGCAAGGGAATAAATAAACAATAATAGAAATCCCGGTATGGGAACATGAACGAACAATTAAAACCCGGCAAGGGTACAACATCAATAATCTCAACGTCCTGGCAAGGGAAAATATTCAATAATCAACAACGTCCCGGCAAGGGAATAGATCACTAACTCTTTCTTTTTCTTTAACTTTCATCTCACAGTTCACGTTATCACTCGAGCCAATGCTCCAAAGATTTACTCATCTCATATACCTTCATAATTTGTATTTCAACTTGAGACAACACTCCACCAAGTTTAAGGATTACAATTCCTTTTACATACTCTTTACAACATATAGAAGTCATCAATTAAGCATGGAAGGTATAACAAAATCCAAACTACTCGCAAAATAAGGACTCACGGTCAGGCTAGACACTAATGTATAGATACTCGTTACCATGTCTATACATCGTACTCGATAATTAGCAAGTAGCAAATAAGACTCAACTCCTATTCCCTCAAGCTAAGGTTAGATCAAACACTTACCTCGATGCTTTGAACTCAACTCAAGCTTCAACTATAGCTTTACCCCGTAATTGTACCTTCAATCCGCTCGAATCTAGTCACAAGTCACTTAATTAATTTAATAAACACTAAATGAATCAATTTGAATGCATAAAAATGATTTTCTCAAAGTTTTGCCCAAAATTCAAAAATCGCCCCCGGGCCCACATGGCCAAAACCCGAGGTTCAAACCAAAACCCGATTACCCATTCCCCCACGAACCCAAATATATGATTTGTTTTGAAATCGGACCTCAAATTGAGGTCCAAATCCCTAATTTTAGTAAAACCTAGGTTTTACCCAATTTCACCCATGAAAATCATTAATTTTAAGTGAAAAACATGTTAAATGATGTTAATGATTGAAACAATTGAGTAAAAATTGACTTATAAATGATTTGGAATGAAACTTGTACTTGAAAAATCACCTAAGGAGCTTGGGTTTTGAAAGAATGGTGAAAATGGTGAATATTCGACTATGGGAAAATGCAGGCTGCAGATATGGGAATTGCGAACCCCGACCAATTATGAAAAATGCAAAATTTTGTTCGCATTTGCGAACTCAGACCCTAATGAAGGACTTCGTATATGCGACAATTTTATCGCATTTGCGAAAGCTCAACCTTTGCATTTGCGAAGAAATGCTTCACTTTTGCGAGCCAAGGCAGGCCTGGGCTGGTTTCGCATTTGCGATCCAGCCTTCGCATTTGCGAACTAGGCTTCGCAAATGCAAAGCCTGCAGGCTTGTTCATACCAGATTTTCCAAAGTTCAAAAAATGCAATCCGACACCTATCCCAAACTCACCCGAGCCCTCGGTGCTCAAAACCAAATATGCGCACAACTCAAAAATATCCTACGGACTTATCCGTGCGATCAAATCGCCAAAATAACATCATATACATCGTATTAAGCCTCAAATTTCATGATTCCTTCCAAATTTTCATAAAACATCAAATTTCCATTTTAAGTCCAAATCACGGCAAACGACATCCGTTTTCAACCAAACTCTACAGAAAGCGCTTAAACCATATATAGGACTTGTACCGGGCACCGAAACCAAAATACGGGCCCGATACCATAGTCTTTTAATCAAATTTCCTTTCCACTTTCCTTAATTATTTTCAGAAAATAATTTCACACAAAAATTTATTTCTCGGGCTTGGGACCTCGGAATTTGATTCCGTGCATATGCCCAAGTTCCATATTTTCCTACGGACCCTTCGGGACTGTCAAATTATAGGTCCGGGTCCATTTACCCAAAATATTGATCTAAGTCAAATTTATTTAATTTAATATCAAAATTTAGCATTTTGCTCACATAATTCATTAAGGCTTTCCGGCTACGCGCCCGGACTGCGCACGCAAATCGAGGCAACCCTAAATAAGATTTTTAAGGCCTCGAAAGCATAAAATAAGTAAGGAAATAAGTGATGACCTTTTGGGTCGTCACAGTATCTTCTTTGGTAAGTACTTGGGATTCCCATTGTTTGTAAAAAACCTACTCCAAATGACTTTCAGTACATACTTGATAACTTCAAAGCTAAATTATCAGGGTGGAAATTATAATTTCTTTCCATGGCGTGGAGGTCCACCTTAATAAAATCTACTTTGAACACATTACCAAACCATGTAATGCAATACATTAAAATACCTTCACAAGTCGTCTAGAGAATGAACCGTTACCAAAGAAACTTCCTCTGGGGTACTACCGAGCATAAAAAAAAGAATCCACTTACTAAAATGGGCAATAGCACAAAGACCTAAAACTAAGGGGGACTAGGTATTCAAAACTTAACAACTAAAAATAACGCTCTATTAGGAAATCTCGCTTGGCGCTTGTTTAAAAACCCTAATTCTCTTTGGGCGTCCATACTACTCAACGATTATGCGCATGAAAAATTGGGATCTCAGGCTTCCTCCACCTGGAAGAATATTTTATCAGGATGGAATCTATGCCAACTAGGATTAGTATGGCATGTAGCATGGGACACCCGTATAAATATGTGGCATGACCCATGGATAGGACCTAATACTAATCTACGACAATTAGTCCATGGACCTCTAAACTTTCAAGAAACAAACAACACTCTTAGCCACTATATCTCTAATAACACAATTGACACAACCTCCTTATCCTTAAGTTTAACGGACAACATTATATCTCAAATAAAAAATATCTTCATACCTAGGTTAACAACCACCATGCTTTCGATACAATTATTTGGGGCCCCACTACAAATGGCCAGTTTACTGTGAAGTCACTATACAATACCCTACAAGAACCAAAACCACCCTATCATTACCATTAGATATGGAAACTAATCCTACCACCAAAAATAATTCACTTTCTTTGGTTAGTATCACATCAACGCTTAAAAACATCCTCTGACCTCTATCATATAAAGGTTTACGTATCCAATAATTGTATACTTTGCTATCAATCCATTGAAACCATTAATCATCTTCTATTCAATTGCCTGCGCACTCACCATTTGGTCTCAACTAAGGATTGCCCATATCCTCCAAAATTGTAACACACACATCTTACCACCGATTCAAACCATTCAATAGCTAATTAAAAATACAAAAAGATCTGCCGTATAACCTGCCATCAACCACTCTTATTCCACACATTGTGTGGCACATCTGGAAATTAAGAAACCACTATATATTCAATCGACAAAGAATTAAAACGCCACCCTCGACACAAAAATTGATCTCACAGACAACGGAATATTATTACCTTACCAATCATAACACAAAATAAAAAATAGCTACATATACAGGTGCTCAAATGCATATCAAATGGCACCTTCCAGCCGTGGACACAATTAAGCTTAACAGTGATGGAGCAGCCAAGACAAACACTTATACCAATGGTATTGAGGGAATATTCCGTAATACAGAGGAACATGTTTAATGGGGTTCATGGGTGCAATTACCACAGGCAATTCCACATGCATGGAATTAAAAGCCTTACTACAAGTCTTACAACTAGCAAGGCAACGTCAACTCACACCACTGGAAGTAAATGTGGATTCTACTGAGGTAATAAAGATGCTCAATAATGATAATCTTCACTACTCATCCTCTTTAATGGAATGCAGGTACTTTCTTCAGCAGCTGGGTAATCCTACCATTACCCACACATACAAGGAGCAAAACTACGATGCATATTATCTAGCTCAACACGGTTCGTCTAACCATTCTCAGGATTGCAAAATAATCTTCGCTCAGCCACCAAATATTTTGTTACCACAACTACTAGCTGATCAACAAGGCACAAACTACCTGCGCTTATTCAAATCCACCAGTACGACGAACTTGTTCTACAGCCACCCCATTTTGTAATATGACCAATCAGTTGGTCACCATTTTGATAACTCCTTCTGTAATACTGTGCAACTAGCTCTGTCACGACCCAAAAATCCCTCTGAAGGAGTCATGATGGCACCAAGTCTCTAAACTAGGTAAGCCTAATAAATTGTGGAATAACAACCATGAATAACAACATCTCAAATTCTTCTGAAATAGAATTCTTATACAATGAACATCTTTCCAAAATCCGGTAGTACAAGTCATAAGCTCTATAGAGTTTTTCGCTACCATTTCTAAACACAACTGCAAGAAAATAAGTACAGTAGTGAGAATATAAAATAAGAAGGTGACTCCGAGGCCTACGAATGCTGTAGCAGGTTTACCTTGAGTCTCCACCGCAACGAATAACTACTATCGATCAAATACCTGGATTTGTACACAAAAAAATGTACAAAAGTGTAGTATCAACACAACCGACTCCATGTGCTGGTAAGTGCGTAGCCTAACCTCAGCGAAGTAGTGACGAGGCTAGGACTAGACTACCAAATAAACATGTGCAAGATAGCGTACAAAATAATAAGAAGCAGATAACAATGATGACAACAATGATCAACCAGTGATATAAATAGCAGGCAACAAGGACAACATAATTGTTTTTCAACAAACAATAAATACAAGTACAATCAATTAATGAAGTCCTTAAGATATAAGTCTTTCGCCTTTAAATCCTTCAACTAATAATCTCTGAGATAATATGCTTTTCAATGAATATATATATATTTCGAATATATTTCCTTCAAAGAAATATCTTTCAAATAAGTATCTTTCGAATATAATTCTTTCGAGTAAAGGTCACCTTGTGACGCCTCATTTCATAATCATAATAATATAGGCCTCGACCCACTTTCATATTTTACGGCATCTCGTGGCCATATTTATATTACAAACACACGGAGAACTCACGTGCCATTAAATAAAACTATAATATTTTCCCCGGCACCTCGAGCCTATATCATAATCTGTCATTAATAAAAATCATCATATTTTTCCCGGCACCTTGTGCCCACATGTTTCTGTCTCACATTTCGCAACGACATTCTCATGTTACTCAATTCATAGGGTCCATAACCTAATACAATTAAGAATGTTCAAAGAAGACTCATTCACTTAACATAAACCCAAATAGGAAATCAACAAGAAAAGATGAAGTTATTTTAGAAATCATTTGATAACCCTTTTCAATTGAAGTACAATATCGAATGAATTATTACCTTTAATACGAGAAATCAATAAATCGAACCACTATCAAGAATAAGGAAAACAAAGGCAGATTTCGATTCCTTTTCACATCTTGTTGCAGGCGTGCAACCCGATCCTATTTCCTGTATCTCGTGGCAGGCGTGCCACCTGCTCCCATTTCATGTATCTCGTGGTAGGCGTACCATCCCTTCCCATTTTATTATATCTTATGGTAGGTGTACCACCATATCCTATTTTATTATATCTTGTGGTAGGCGTACCACCCGCTTCCATTTTATTATATCTTGTGGTAGGTGTACCACAGGGTCCTATTTCATATATATAAGTGGTTGGGGTGCCACACGATCCCATTTCATAATATATAAGTGGTCGGCGTGCCACACGATCCCATTTCATAATATATAAGTGGTCGGCATGCCACACGATCCCATTTCATAATATATAAGTGGTTGGCATGCCACATGATCCCATTTCATAATATATAAGGGAAATTTGATAATACAACGATTTACCCGGCAAGGGTACAAATTACCAATTCAACTATCCCGGTAAGGGAGAATGCAAGTAAACAATTAATTTCCGGCAAGGGAGCAACAATAATAACCTACACGTCCCGGCAAGGGAATAATAATATTAAACAAATATTTCGGCAAGGGAACAATAATATTAATAACACATGAAGCGCAATAAATCATAACGGAGTCATAACAATTATAATACAAGACTCATGGTCATGCTTGACACCAACGTATAAATACTCGTCACCATGCCTATACGTCGTACTCCACAAATAACACCTAACAAATAGGACACAACTCCTAATCCCTCAAGCTAAGGTTAGACCAAACACTTACCTCGCTTTGCAACCAATTCAAAATTCCAACAAGCCTTTGCCTCGTGAACTCGTGCCCGAAATTCTCAGATCTAGTCATAAACAATTCGATTCAGTCAATAAAAATTATAGAAATTAATTCCATATGAATTTCCACATTTTCCATTAAAAATCCGAAATTTAACTCAAAATCGCCCGTGGGGCCCCCATCTCGGAATCCGACGAAAGTTACAAAATATGAACACCCATTCAACCACGAGTCCAACCATACCAAAATTACTAAATTCCAACAACAAATCGACCTCCAAATCTTAAATATAAGGTATAGAGAATTTCTACCATTTTCAATTTAATTCACTAATTTCATGATAAAAACAATAATAGATTCATGTATTTAAACCAAAATCGAGTTAGAATCACTTACCTCAATCCATATGGTAAAAATCGCCTCAATCCGAGCTCCATAGCTCCAAATGTATTAAAAATGGTTGAAACTCGCATTTTGTAATCTGTCCAGGCAAGTCGCAGTTGTCAAATGCGACTTATAAATCGCATTCAGCAACAACGATTTGCCTCTGCCGCAGAACACAGCATTATCCGCCTTCAGTAAATCCATCATAACTTTTTGTAAAAATATCCAATGATGAACAGTTTAAAGCGTTAGAAACTAGACTCAAAGACCTTTAATGTGAGAGGCTGTGCATCATATAACACATCATATATATGTAGATATGCTCGTTCCAAGTGAGGTCTAGTGCGTACTCATTTGCAACTTTAGTTTATTATGAAAATTTTCAACTTTGCTTAGACATAGGACTTTCCTTAGACCCCATATATCTTGTAGTACACCTCGTAAACTTGCTATCATATCCAATTGGTATCCATCATAGTAATAGACCTCTTTCACATAATAAATAATATAATTAGAACACGTCAACTTTCTTATTTCGTCAAAAAGCGCCGAATTGTCCTAAGGACTTCCAAATCCAATTTCGGACACATGTCTAAGTCCGAAATCACCATGAGAATCTATTGACATCATTAAAATTCCAATTTGGGGTCGTTTCTCAAAAGTCAACTCTCCGGTCAATTCTTTCTATTTGAGCTTTCAAAATAAGATTTTGATTTTTCTTTAAATTTAATTCTAAATCTCACGAATGCCAAACTCGACCATACATGTGGGTCTTGATTCATATTACGAAGCTTCTCAAGGTTTTATACCATTGAACGGAAATGCGAATTCTTAAAATAAAAATTCGGGTCGTTACAAGCTCCTTGTATTGTTACTATTTAAATTAAAATAAGTTCTTTTGACGACCAAAAAAAAATTATTTCCCACATTTAGATACACTGAACAAGAAAAGGAACAATACATTTAAATCATCAACAACAACAACAATAAAAACCTAGTAAAATTCCCCAAGTGGGGTCTGGGGAGGGTAGTGTGTACGCAGACCTTACCCCTAACCCAAAGGAGTAGAGAGGTTATTTCCGAAAGACCCTCGACTCAAGATAATAAGAAAAATAAAAGGAGAGAATATTAGTTTCACCATAGAGATAATAGAAAAAATAGGAACATAAATGCAGAAGATAAATGCAAGGCAGAAATAATGGCTAGGAAATAGGTCCTGCACCGAAAAGTGAAAATATCAAGACACAACAATGCCCCTAGCTTTTTAGACAAAAACCTTACCAGATTAGACTCACAACGGTACAAAGTAACGCAAGACTCAACTACCTCCTAGCCTACAACCGTAATACTCGACCTCCACAACTTCCTATCAAGTGTCATGTCCTCATAAATCTGAAGCCTTGTCATATCTTGCCTGATCATTTCTCCCCAATACTTCTTAGGCCACCCTTTACCTCTTCTCATGCCCTCCACAACCAGCCGCTCACACCTCCTTACTGGAGTATCTGGGCTTCTTCTCTGTATATGCCCGAACTATCTGAGCCTCGCTTCTCGTATCTTGTCATCAAAAGCCATGTGCACCTTCTCCCGAATATCATCATTTCTAATCTTGTCCATCCTAGTGTGCCCGCACATCTACCTTAACATCCTTATTTCTGCTACTTTCATCTTTTGGATATGTGAGTTCTTAACTGGCCAACACTTAGCCTCATACATCATGGCTGGTCTAACTACCACTTTATAGAACTTAATTTTGAGTATCGTTGTCGCTTTCTTATCACACAAAACTCCGGATGCTAACCTCCACTTCATCCATACTATCCCAATACAGTGTGCGACATCTTCATCGTTCTCCGCTCCCCAGTGGATGACCGACCCAAGGTACTTGAAGCTGCCTCTACTTGGTATAACCTATTATTCAAGCCTTACATCCACGCCCACTTCCCCTGTTTCAGTGCTGAAAATACTCTCCAAGTATTCCGTCTTCGCTCTGCTCAGCTTGAAACCTTTAGACTCAAGAGTCTATCTCCAAACTTCCAGTCTCTCGTTAACATCGGTTTGTGACTCATCGAAACTATGATAAAGTGAACGTTCATTTATATTTCTCTATGTGTGTTTATGACCTTTTCTAGGGGGAAAAAAACCTGACTCCCTATTTTGAACAGCCCCGAGGAAGAGAGAAGTTATTGATTTTCTGTGAATTAAAATGATACATGCATTGACATATTCTACCAATATACCACAAATTCGCTTGAACAAGATCCAAACATTGTAGCTAGAAGTAAGGGTGTACACATGTGGGGTTGTTCGAGTTTTTCAATTATCAAATCAAACCAATTATTCTGGGTTATTAGATCTAAAGATCAAACCAAACCAATAAAATTCAGGTTTTTTAATCTCGAATTTTTGAATTTTTTCGGGGGTTTCCCCCCGTAGTTTTTACAGCATAAAATATATAATTTGTGCTTCAAATATTTCTTTAATCCTAGTAATACATAACTATATAAAGTATTTTTTCAAGAAAATAATATAAAATATGAGATGAGCCATGGTATTGTACTAAAATATTCAATAATAAAGATAATAAAATCGCACAAAATAAATATTATTAACAAGACATAATAAAAATAAACATAATCCAAAATTACTAAGTTGCTAAAATTAATACGAGTAATAAGTACTACTCCTTATTTACATGACTAAACACTAAAAACAAAAGTTATGCATTTTATTTAAACCATGAAAAAACTATTAAAAATTTAGCTATCCAATACCATTGTCATTCCTAGTACAATTGAATTGAATATTTTTTGTTAGCATTAATATTGATTTAATTTTGATTTGGATTTATTTGAGTTACTAACATTTATGGACTATAAAACTTATTGGAACATTCAAAAATTATGAGTGCAAGCTTGAAATAATAAGTTAAAAGATAGAATTATGAAAAAGCTTAAGAAATATTTATAAATTATATTATAATAATTTATTTTATGCATTAAATATATTTAAAATTTCTATACAAGTAATGTCGGGTTGGTTTGGTTTCGGTTTGATATTTTTTTTGTTAAAACCAAACCAAATCAATTATGGTCGGGTTTTTTCTCGGGTTTGCTCGGATTATAAGTTTGATGTGGTTTGTCGGTTTACTTTGTATACCCCTAGCCACAAGCAGCAGGCGAGCCAGGATTTTCATTAAGGGGAGTAAAAATATAAAGAAATAAATTCACCAAGAAGTCAAGGGGTGTCATTATATAGTATATATACTTATCTAAAAAAAAATTACCGAACTAAACAATATAATTTTCCGACGAACGGGTGACACCCCTTGGGTTCAGGTGGCTCCGCCACTGGCCACAAGTCATTTTTTTATTTATTTCTCATCCGGTATTCGGTACCCATATTGGAGCCCGATTAATCCGGATTCGCACCGGAAAGTCCCACATTGGGGCGACTCCATACCCAGAGGCCGGGCTTGAATTCAAGAACTCTGATTAAGGATGAAAGAGCACTTACCACTCCACCACAACCCTTGTTGTGGTGGAGTGCTTGCCACAAGTGCTTGAGATAAAGGATGTGTATATATTCTTACTCATTCAAAAAATTCAATTTACTCTTTCATTAAAAAGTTAGAAATCAATTTTTTTATTATAAATGTGAGTAGACGAGACCTCCTGAATATCTAATGAAATAACTTGCTAAGATAATGAAATAAATTACTCACTTAATTACTAGTAATCATTATTATTTGTGTACGATTTAGTTTCCTTTGAGTAGGTGTTAAATTTTAAATTTTGAAATGCAAGGGATTGACCAAAATTAAGTCATAGGTGTCTAGAGAAATTAACTCCCAAGTTGTAGAGTTAAGATATTAACTCTTTAATGAACAGTGGAAAGTTAGATGTCCATTTGAAATTATTATTTTTAATATGAAAAAAATACAAAACTAACATAAAGTTTGGATTCGACACGGTCAAAAAATTTCTTACAAATCTCTTTCATATAAAAAAAAAATTCCGCAATGTTAAATGCATATTCTCAATAACATGAATAAGATCGAGAGAGAAAATTCATCCATTTTGTTAGAATTTACGATTTTAAGAAATATAAATTAGAAAATAAGTAAAAATTCCAAACATACATATTTCTGTCCTACAAAAAAATCTGCACAAGTTATTTGTAAATGCTAGAAAAAAAGGAAATAAACGAAACATCTTATTTCATTTTTCATTAAAATATAAATGATAAATCACAACATTTTGGATCATGTGAGAATATATATATATATATATTATATTAAAAATACGAAGGCCCTTAGCGAAATGTCGTCCGCCTTTCTTGTCCTTCAAAGATAGATTTCACACTAGACAAAATAGTAATTTAATTATTTTCCAAATAGTTAGGACCTTTTATTTTCCTAATATTTAGTACTTTGAAATCAACTAAAAATTTTCTATTAAATATTTCCTTATTTGAATTATTTAGGAAGTCCTAATATTTAAGAATTTATATCAAGTAAGCTTTTATTTATGTAATTTCTTTCCTTGTTTGAATTGAATAAAATAACTACGTATTAGCGTATAATTCTAAGTATGTTTCTTCCATATAGATTAAATAATCCTAATTCCACACAAAGAACGTCTAATATACAAGATTAACTTTGTAATTATGAGTATGTTTCTTTCTCTAGATACAAACGAACCAAAACATTCTTAATAAATTATGAAGCTTAAAATAAAAGAACAAAGCCGAATATTGTATTTATCGGGAAAAAATTGAAGGTTTTGGCTTTAAAAAAATTAGTTTGTGTTAGTTGGAAGAATTATTTCGAAAACCAACATTTTGGTTAGTTGTCATGTTTTGAATTTGAAAAAATAAATATTCTCAAAAGATAAAGATAATTGTTCATGTTCGAGAAAATGAACATAACAACAAATAAAAGTATTTAAAATACCTAACAACCTAAAATTTTATAGAGAAAGTTACATAGAGTTAACTGTTGCATAGCAAAAAATTGATTTATATACCAACTTTTATACATTTTGAAAAACTATTTTTTTTCCTTCAAAAAATAAATCTACGTTTACAATATTTGCCTAACATGTAGAACTAAACCTAATTTTAAGTTTAACATGTATTTATATTTTTACTGCTTCTAGAATAGTATTAGCATAGTCTTTTTTGAACCTGTGAATTGCAACAACAACAACAACCCAGTATATTCTCACAAGTGGGTCTGGGGTGGGTAATATATACGCAGACCTTACCCTTACCCCGAAGGGTAGAGAGGTTGTTTCCTGGTGACCCTCGGCTCAAGAAGAAACAAGTGACAGAAACAAGTGACGATATATTAGTACTAGCAATAGACTCATAATAAATAACACAAAATATACAAAATAACATAAATAACATGAAATAACAAATAACAACAATATAAGGAATGTAGAAAATACGAGAAAGAGGAAAGTATACAAATATCTAGAATATAAAACCCTGCATCAGTAGTTGATCAGTAGCATCCTAAGCCTAACTCCTAACTGTCTAGTCTCACTCTAGTTCGCTGTAGAAATATCCCAACTTCCCCCTAACCTACAACCTTAATGCTCGACCTCCACAATCCTCTGTCAAGGTCCATGTCCTCAGTAATCCTAAGTCGCATCATGTCCTGCCTGATCACCTCTCTCCAATACTTCTTAGGTCTCCCTCTACCTCTCCTCGTGCCCACCACCGCCAGTCGCTCACAACTTCTCACCGGTGCATCAGTGCTCCTCCTCTAAATGTGCCCGAACCATCTGAATCTTGCTTCCCGCATCTTATCCTCCATGGGCGCCACGTCCACCCTCTCACGAATAACTTCATTTCTAATCTTGTTCATCCTTGTATGCCCACACATCCACCTCAATATCCTCATCTCCGCTACTTGCATCTTCTGGATGTGTGAGTTCTTAATCGGCCAACACACGATGCCATACAACATGGTCGGTCTAACCACTGCTCTATAAAACTTACCTTTTAGTAACGGTGGCACTTTCTTATCATATAGGACTCCCGTTGCTAACCTCCACTTCATCCACCCCACCCCTATACAGTGTGTGACATCCTCGTCGATCTCCCCGGTCCCCTGAATAACTGACCCAATGTACTTGAAACTACCCCTCTGAGGGATGACTTGGGAGTCAAGCCTCACTTCCACTCCAGCGTCTATCTGCTCGTGCCCAAATTTGCACTCGACATATTCCGTCTTCATCCTACTCAACCTGAAACCATTAGAATAAAGGTCCTGTCTCCAAACCTCTAGCCTCTCGTTGACGCCGCGTCTTGTCTCGTCAATTAGGACTATATCATCAGCAAATAGCATACACCAAGGCATCTCCCCTTGAATATTATGCATTATGGCATCTATCACCAGGGCAAATAGGAAAGGGCTGAACGCAGACCCTTGGTGCAACCCCGTAACAACTGGGAAATGCTCGGAGTCGCCTCCTACTATCCTAACCCGAGTCTTAGCTCCATCATACATGTCTTTAATAACCCTAACGTAGGCAACCGGGACCTCTTTAGCCTCTAAGCATCTCCATAAGACCTCTCTAGGAACCCTGTCGTACGCTTTCTCTAGATCGATAAACACCATGTAGAGATCCTTCTTCTTATCCCTGTATTATTCCACCATCCTCCTAATAAGGTGATAGCTTATGTGGTAGATCGCCCTGGCATGAACCCAAACTGGTTGTCTGAAATAGACACTATCCTTCGCACTCTCATTTCTATCACTCTCTCCCAGACTTTTATGGTATGACTCAGTAATTTGATACCCCTATAGTTGTTACAGCTCTGGATATCACCTGTGAATTGCATATAATTTTATTACAATCATAGACACTAGGTTCTTTACTAATTTGTTGAAAGCAATTACTATATTTTTTGTTATTGATTAAAGTATATAGCACAATTTGTATTTGAGAGAAGAAAAAAAAAAGGTATATTTTCTCAGTTAGTTGAATTATTTGTGTTTTCTATATTGAACTTAAGAATATATAACTTTTCAAATAAATTTACGTAATAACTTAAATGTTCAAGGATTAATATGTTGTCACGACCCCCGTGATGGCGCCCAACACAATTGCTAGGAAAACCCGACCAATTTAACACTCTCAACCTGAGTATGACAACTCATCACAAGTTAATTAGAAATTTATAGCAGTGAGCAAGATTAATAATTCTGATAATAGATAGAAACAATACGGAAATCCATAGTAATACCAATATAACTCCCAAAAGATTTGGGGTCACGAGTCTAGAGCCTCTAAATACAACTGAGTAATAAATTCTCAAAATACATAAGTCCAGGATGTGGAAAAATAAATGGATAAGGGAGAGAAGTCGGGTCCTGCGGACGCCAGGCAGCTACCTCGACAACTCCTGAGATAATCTGGAGAGCAGCAACAATGCTACTAAGCCTCCGGAATACCTGAATCTGCATACATGGTGCAAGGAGTAAAATGAGTACTTCCAACTTAGTGAGTAATAAGCATATATAATGAATGAGAATGAGAATACACGAAATACCACAATGTAAAGCTACATACAATAGTTTAGCACAATTAACGGTGAAAAAGGCAACAGGACAATGACAGACAAACATCAATGTATAAATGCACTGCAATGCACATGACCGCTGCGGCGCGCAGCCCAATCCATTTGGGTACCCGCGCTCACTGTGAGGGTTCAGACTCCGGAGGGGATCCTACAGCCCAAGCGCAATATCCTCGTATCATTGCTGCGGCGTGCAGCCCGATCCACACTCAGTCCAGAATATGCATGTCAGCCACACGGCCAAGTCAAGTTATAGTTCTTAGTTCCAATTATTAGAAAATATAGTTTAAGTTTTTAAAACCTCAGGAATGTGAATAAGCATTTCGAAACAGTGTTTAACTCAGGACTGAAATCATATAACATGTTAAGCATCATGGAAGCAGCGATAATAATCCCTAAGGGATTCAAATAATCGGCACACAACCCAAATATATCATAAAAATCCGAGTAGGATGTTTACTAATCAGTCTCTAGTCAAGAACACAGCTTGAACATCACTCGAGGCGGACTAAGCCATAGTCCCCAATCACTAAAGACCCCGCACTCATCATCGAGTACGTGTCTCGCCTCAATATAGCATCACAGTGTGATATACCGGGGTTTCAAACCCTCAGGTCATCATCTACATCTATTACTCACCTCAGACCAGCCGCAAGCATAGTCCTCTATGCCTTTTCCTCTCGAATCAACCTCCTCACGCACCGAATCTTATCAAAACCATAAGGAATACATTACAATATGCCAAAGAAACATAACCCAATCAAAAGAACTCGAAAAACACCAAAAATCTCGAAGTTGGCAAAACCCGAGCCCCGGTCCACTTCTCGAAAAATTACGAAATTCACATCACCGGATTTCTCGTCTCGCCATGAGTCCGTACATATAAAATTCATAAGAATCGGAGTCCATTTGACCTCTCAAATCCCTAGTTTAACTCTCTTAAGTTTCAAGCCCTAAACTCCATTTTTAACCTTTAATTCCTTGGGTTTTCAGTGCTAATCCATGATTTTACACCATAATAACGTATTCTAAGTCCAAGAATCCATACCTGATGAAAGCCCTCAAAACTCTCTTCAAAATCTCCAAAAACCCTCTTAGTCCGAATTGGAAATGTTGTGTTCTTTCAAAAATCCGTGAAGGTTAAATTAAATGGTTCTGCCCAGTCCTTTTCGCTTCTGCGACAAACTTACCGCTTCTGCGGTTACCGCTTCTGCGGCCTTCCCACTGCATCTGCGGTTTTCCTTAAGTCGTCCAGGACCGCTTCTGCGGTGACCGCTTATGCGGACCTTAGTCCGCTTCTGCGGAAAATGCCAAAGCCCCAAAAATCGCACCTGCAACAACAGACCTGAAGCAAACTTCAAAAACTCTCGTTTAACCACTTGAATTCACCCCGAGGCCCCCGGGACCTCAACCAAAAACACGGATGTGACCCAATACCTTACTCAAACTTGCTCGAACCGTCAAAACATTATAGTTAACATCAAAATCATCAAATTTCCTCAAATTAAAGCCTAAGTTCAACCAAAACTTCCGAAACTCGCATTCGATCAAAAACCCGACCAAACGATGTCCGAATTACTTGAAATTTTGCACACATATCCAAAATCACCTAACGAAGCTACAACAACTCTCGAAATTCAATTCTAACCCTTGGATCAAAATCTCACCTATAAACCGGAATTCGCCAAAATACTAACCTCGCCAATTCAAGACTAATTCTATACCGGACCTCCAAAATAAATTCCGATCACGCTCCTAAGTCACAAATCATCCCCCGAAGCTAACCGAATCACCGGAATACACATCCGAGCCCTCTAGCTAAATAGTCAACTTCCGGTGACTTTTCCAAAACAAGCTTTCCTTTAAGAGACTGTCTTATTTCCATCTAAAACCAATCCAATTCTACTCGATCACCTCAAATACTGATATTGAAGCATAGAGAAACATAATATAGGGGAAACGGGGCGATAACTCACGTGACGACGGGCCCGGTCGTCACATCATCCCCAACTAAAACAAACGCTAGTCCTCGAGCGGGTCAAGAAACATACCTGAAGCCTCAAATAGGTGAGGATATCTGCTCCGCATCTCCTGCTCGGTCTCCCAAGTAGCCTCCTCCACGGGCCGACCTCTCCACTGCACCTTTACCGAAGCTATATCCTTTGATCTCAATCTCCGAACCTGACGACCCAAAATAGCCACTGGCTCCATATCATATGTCAAATCATCATCCAACTGAACCATACTGAAGTCTAACACATGAGATGGGTCCCCAAGATAATTCCGGAGCATAGAAACATGAAATACCGGATGAACTCCCGACAGGCTGGGTGGCAAAGCAAGCATATTGGCACCTCCCCAATCCTCCTAAGTATCTCAAAAGGGCCAATGAACCGCGGAATCAACTTCCCTTTCTTTCCAAATCTCATAACGCCCTTTATAGTCGAAACCTTCAATAAGACCTTCTCTCCCACCATATACGATACATCTTGAACCTTCTGGTTCGCATAACTCTTCTGACGCGGCTGAGCTGTACGAAGTCTCTCCTGGATCACTTTCACCTTATCTAAGGCATCCTGGACCAACTCTGTCCCCAATAGCCTAGCTTCGCCGGGCTCAAACCAACCAACCGGAGATCTACACCGTCTTCCATATAAGGCCTCATACGCCGCCATCTAAATGTTGGACTGATAGTGGCAAGAAATCAGCCCAAGAACCTCCAAAATCAATAACACAGGCACGCAATATGTCCTCCAATATCTGAATAGTACTCTCGGACTGCCCGTCCGTCTGAGGATGAAACGTTGTGCTCAACTCTACTTGTGTGCCCAACTCTCGCTGAAAAGTCCTCCAAAACTGGGAAGTAAACTGAGTACCCCTATCTGAGATAATGGAAACTGGGACCCCATGCAACTGTATAATCTCTCGGATGAAAATCTCCGCTAACCGCTCCGAAGAATAGGTAGTACACACCAGAATGAAGTGCGCGAACTTGGTCAGCCGATCCACAATCACCTAAATCGAATCAAACTTCCTCGATGTCCGAGGGAGACCACTCACAAAATCCATAGTAATCCTCTCCCACTTCCACTCGGGAATATCCATGCGCTGAAGTAGACCACCGGGCCTCTGATGCTCATACTTGACATGCTGACAGTTAAGACACCGAGCTACATGACTCACAATATCCTTCTTCATTCTTCTCCACCAGTAATGCTGTCTCAAATCCTGATACATCTTCGCGGCACCCGGATGAATGGAATACCGTTAGCTGTGGGCTTCCTCTAATATCAACTCCCGAAGCCCATCCACATTGGGCACGCAAATCCGGCCCTGAGTCCTCATCACACCATCATCATCAATAGTCACATCCCTGGCATCATCATGCTGAACCCTGTCCTTAAGGACAAGCAAATGCGGATCATCATACTGATGCTCTCTAATGCGGTCATATAAGGAAGACCGAGAAACCATACAATCCAACACCCGACTAGGCTTTGAAATATCTAGCCTCACCATCCGATTGGCCAAAGCCTGGACATCAACTGCAAAGGGCCTCTCCCCAACAGAAATGTATGCTAAATTACCCATACTCACCGCCTTCCGGCTCAAAGCATCGGCCACTCCATTGGCCTTCCCTGGATGTTACAAAATGGTAATGTCATAGTCCTTGAGTAACTCAAGCCACCTCCACTGCCTCAAATTAAGATCCTTCTGTTTGAACAGATGCTGAAGGCTGCGATGATCAGTATATACCTCACAAGATACGCCATATAAGTAGTGCCTCCAAATCTTCAAAGCATGAACTATGGCAGCCAACTCCAAATCATGTACGGGGTAGTTCTTCTCATGAGGCTTCAACTGACGAGAAGCATATGCAATGACTCTACCCTCCTGCATCAACACACATCCGATCCCAACTCTCGAAGCATCACAATACACGGTGTAAGAACCTGAAGCTGATGGCAAAACTAACATTGAGTGTGAGCACGTGATTTTTGCCCTACGAGAACTACTCCCAAAAATTCGAAATAAAATAGTTTTGTGTTGTTTGTAATTTTTGTGGATTTTGTGTTATTTTTTATTAGTTATTTGTATTTGTCTGTGCATGTTTATTTTTACTTTAATTAAAGAAAAATACAAAAATATGTGTTGCATGCGCATTTAGGATTTAACTTTACAATTAGGAAATTAATTAAACAATATTTGGTTTTGCGAGAATGAAAATCACAAAAATATGTACTTTGCATTTTTAGCATTTAATCTCCAATTGTGTGATTTTATTTTATTTGGCATTTAATTGTGTGTGATAATTGTTATTAGGAATTAATTACTGTTTTCAATTTGGTTTGTAATTTAGAATTTTAGTCTTATTAATTAGGAAAAAAAAGAAAAAAAAAGAAAAGAAACAAATAAATAAGAATAAGGAGAAATTTGGACTGGGCCGCCCAAAATTTGACCAAATCTAGCCCAATATCACGCCCTATACCCGGTCCAACAGACCCTTCGCCTAGGCCAATTGAAACGACGTAGTATGATGGTGAAACTACGTCGTTTTAATGGCAAAAGATCACAGTCGTCCATCTGATCACAATCCAACGGCTCAAAACCCTCATTCCTCACCCGGACCAGCCTCGACCCGTTCCACCCAAAGACCAACCTGGTCTAGAGGGGACCTAAACAATGCCGTTCTGTTTAGTGAATTGATCCAAGCCATCAATCTTAATTGATCCAACGGCCTGGATCAGATCCCTCCCTCCCGTATATAAGTGCGTAACGCACCCCGCCCCCCTTCAGACCCCCCTCCTCTCTCCCATCCTCATCCTCTCAGAGACGACCCCTTCCGAAACCCTAGCGCCGCCCTCCATTCCCACCGTCAAAAACCCGGCGGCAAAGCCTCCGATAACCACCAAACTTACACCCTTGAACCACCCAGTCCCCCTCAGTCCGAATCCACCTTCAGCTTCCTTCAGATCCTCACAGAACCCTTCGAATCTTAGATCGAAAAAATCGACCCCAAACCCTAGGTCGTCCGTTTAAACCCAAATCAACACCAGTTGACCCTTGACCTCCCTCGTCCCTAAACCACCCTTAGTTTCCCTCAAATCAAACCAGAACTTATCGAATCTTAATTCGAATGACCAAGCCCTAGAAGAACCAAACTCCAGGCTTTGTGAAAAGTTAGGAACTTGAGGTTTCAACCGACTTTAGTCGAGTGTTATCAGTCGAGAACACTCGATTAAGGTCTGTTTTGGCCTCAAAAGTTCAGTTCGAAGTTTCGTGTAGGACAGAGCTGAGTAGTCTGAAATTCCGAGGTATTTCCCTTTGTTTTCCTTTTTCCGTTGTTGTCGTTTTAATGTATCTGATTTATTTGTCATTTTTGGTCAATTAGTTCTTCCTCCTCTTGCGGACCTTTTTCTTGGTCTATTTTTCTTCTGATCAATTAGCACGTGTTATAAGCTGTTTGAATCAATTGAATATGTGTGTCCGTTAGTTTGATTTTAAAGTCTGTAAGTTCTTGTACAAAACTGTGGCTATCTCTATAAGTTTTAGCTGGTATTATTGTTTCAAAGTGTTTCAGTTTGTGTGATATTTGTTTCCCTTCTCTTTGTTGTTCACCATTTTTGCATATAAATTCAGTTTATTTTTGTGCAGTGTATTTATATTGTTCATTTGTTCTTGTTTAGGTTTAATTAGTTTATTTCCTGAATCCTTCGTTGTTGTCCTGATGATATTTGGTCTAATTTGAATTTCGAGTTTAAACTGTGATTTGAATTTGGTGAATCCTTGAATGTTTGTTCTGATATGAAACTGACCTTCAATTGGTTCTGATAAGAATTTGACCTTGATGAATTGGATCCAAAATATTGTTGATTAGGAGTTTGTTTAATAAGATTAATTAGTTGATTGATTAGGTAAATTGGTTATAACCGAGATTTTGTACAGGGTTGAAAGGGATTGGGGTAGGACAGTAATCACAGGGCATCAGGGGGTAATTTGGATTGAAACTTGAAATGAATTAGTGTTCTGTCAAGGAGTACTAGTGGACTATTAAACTATTGTATTTGTTTAGTGATAGTGGGGAACAAATCATAATAGTATAGGGAATGATTAAACAATATGTACCCATAACCTTTGAATTAAGAATAGAATGGGACATATAGTAGTGGGGGACAAGTGAATTAAAAAAGAGATTAGACACTTAGTAAGGGACTATCAGGGAATATAATGGGCAAGAATGGTTTCTGAATAGTTTTAAGTGTTCTACATAGTTATGAAGAGCTCTAGTTTTTGGGATAAATAGAAGGGGGTGTGGCAGTAAAAGGGGTCTGCTTTTAGTATTTTGAAAATCAGTCTTTGAAGAGCATTCTTAAGAACTTAAAATCAGTTTTCCCTCTGGGATTGAAAAGCAGACTAAGGTTAGAGATACCCTGAAAATTGACTGTTCCATTGGCCTTTTTGGATCATTTTGAGAGAGATAGAGAGGGAGGGGGGGTCCTGGAATCGATCTAAGAGAGCATTTTTGAGAATATTCAGGTCAGTTTCTTTTAAAACAATCGGCTATAGCCTGAAAGCACTGAAAAACAGACCTTGAGTGAGAATTTAGGGATCATTTTTTAGAGTTAAGAATTTTAGTTTTTAAGAGTGAGGAAGGGTTACTGTTCCATTGAAAAAGTACTGTGACATTAGTTTTTCAGATTCTGTTGCTTAATTGAAATCCATTTGTTTCAAGTTTAAGTGGTTTGAGCTAATTGGAAGATCAGTTGGTCGCATGTATTTCAGTTCCCGGGTTCGTTTCTGAGTTTTGGTATTTGTCTTGGGATGTTTAATTGATTCGATTTGGTTTTAAAAAAACAATCCTGGGCTCTTGTGGTGATATTTTGGATTTCATTGTTGCTGGTATTATTGTTGCTGATTCTGCCTTCCTCTTCTCATTTTTCCTCAATTCCAGTTTCAGGAACACACCTTGAGACTCTGTCGATGTAGCTTCACCTGTTGAAACATGAAATGAAATTGAAGCCTTTGTTGTTGAATTGCATTTTAATGACTCTGTCATATTCTAGATAGTTTTCTGTGACTTGATTAGTTGTTCACTGTAATTAAAACTCTGTAATCATTTTGGACTGTTTATAGATCGTGAACTACTAAGCTAATTCGTGTGAGCATGTGAATCCAGTGGTTATTTGTTTTCATTTGGCTTAGTTTGTGTTACTAGTGTAATGTAGGATAGTGTAGGGTAGCTTAAAGTCGTTTTCAGTAGTTATAAAAATAAAAACAAAGTTCAAATAAATTGCTATTTCTGTATGCTATTTCAATGTGTCTAATTCTGAGATCATGAGTCATTTTGGGGGAATAATGTTAGTTTGAACAACAGAATGAATATTGTTAGCGAATAATGTTTGCCTTCAAGAATCCTTAGGAACTTCCCAGTAGTTAATGAACGAAATGATTCGAGCATGAAATCGAACTTCAAATAATCAACATCTCGTTAGTTTGAATAACTGCGTATTGTTTTCCTCTGTTATAGTTGTTGACGGCACTCGGGTCAATTTATATTAGTACCAGTAGCCATTGGGCCTAGTCCGTCTGGTTTTCGCAATTAGCCCGTCTTTAGGCCATTTGGCTTTGGCACCTTAACAGGCGGCCCAGGACTTGGGCCCAAGCCATATGCTGACCTGCCTTTGCACCTGGGCCATGGTCTCGCCATACAGGCTGTACTCAAGCCCAAAGTGGCTGAAGACGTGAATTCATATGAGCTCATGGACCCAAACATAATAAATATTGGGTAATATTAAATAATTAGGACTTGCTTCTTTATTATTAGAGATAAATAAAAATATAGAAAATCATAGTCGCTTTAGGTTTGCCCTTTAATTAATAAAAGAGATGAGCCTCGGTAAACGAAACATATAAATTGCGGGGCCCTCGATAAATATTTATATTAAAATACTTTGATTTTGGGACGGGTCGCTTAGCGAATTTTACGGCCCTCTCCAAAGATTATAACGCGTTAGTCTCTTTAGGCGCGTATTTTAATAACACTACCTCCCTAAACTCGGGTGTGCATTTCATGTGACCCAAATCCAAATCCTAAAACATTGGATAAAATATGTTTCGGATTGTGGGGTCATTTCATGTGATGCGATCCAAAGTCATATTTTAAACGACGTTCAATTTTCCTTAAAATTAATTAAAAAGTGGTTAAAAATAAAAATTTGCGCATAGGTTCATAATTGTTAAAATCAGATAATTCAAGCAAAATATAACAGTTTAGCGACCGTGCTAGAACCACGGAATTCGGAAATGCTTAACACCTTCTCCCGGGTTAACAGAATTCCTTAATCGGATTTCTGGTTCGCGGACTGTAATACAGAGTCAAACTTTTCCTCGATACGGGATTCAAACCGGTAACTTGGGACACCATAAATATCCCAAGTGGTGACTCTGAATCTCTTAAAATAAATCTTGTTTCGATTGTTCTTTAATTAAAAAAACTCTCGTTATTATACCCCTTCCGGGGGTGTAGTAGGTAAAAAGGAGGTGTGACAGCTTTGGCGACTCTGCTGGGGACATTAAACCAGAACCATTGGTTCAGGGTTAGAAATTCGAGCTTTGAATACTTGTTATATTTGGCTTCATTTATTATCTGGCTTTATTTACATGTTTGGACCTAATATGCTAAATGTTACTTTTTACCGCTTTGATATTAGTGAACTGTATATAAATTGTTACGAATTCTTCCTCTCTCTGAGTCTTCTACATCATGGAGAAGGGTGCACTTCGTGTGACTTCTCTTCTGTTAGAGTCTTATCCCAATTTTAGAACGAGGTTCGGACAAGTTGCTAAGCCGGCGGAGCTTCTGTATCCCCGGTACGCTGCCCCCCCTGGCTCGAGTTGTCCGCTCGGGTAAGCCAGGTCTAGAACAATAAACCCAGGTTTTAAACCTAGAATAACAAAACCTCATGCCGGATCCCAAGTAGGAACATTTGTTTGCATCATGTGCATTTGACTTTGGAGACTCAACAGAGGGGTTGGGTCTGTCTAGGACAGGTGTACCTGAAATGAAAAAGACTATCTTGATGCATCTTACTTGCTACCTGTGCATTTATTTGCTTCGGACTTGCATGTTGACCGACTTTTGAATATTGGAAAAAATTTAAAAAAAAGAAGAAAAAAGAAAGAAGAAGAAATGGCAGTTAAGGGAATTAATCACTTGTTTTGAAAATACCAATGTCCAAATAGTACCGAAACTCTGCCGGATTTTTGAAAATAAAAAAAAATATTTTTATAGTTTATTTTATTTACCGATGAAAAAAAGGGGAAGTTTTTATTTTTAAAAAATAGTTTGTTTTATTTGCCAATGAAAAAGAAAAAAAAAGGGTTTTTATTTTTTCAAAGTAATTTTTTTATCTGCCACTGAAAAAGAAAAAAAAAGAAAAAGGAAAAATGTCTTTGTTTTCAAAAATAGTTTGTTTTATTTGGCAGAACTACGTAAGTTTGATTCTCACCGGATGTGGGATATGTGGGCAACTCATATCGGGTTCAACTATTTGAAAAATTATTTGGAAAAAATATTAAAAGAAAAAAAGAAGGGAGAATTTTTATGGGATAAATAAATATCGTTGTTTTCATAAGTGAAGGTGATGTCATTCTTGTCCAAAATAGCCGAATGTCCCCAAAAGGACGCCGAAAGGCCGTTTTTGCAAGAACAACCGCCTTTGGTCATTTCTCAAAATTTTTTTGACTGGTTAGCAAACACAGCCTTTAAATCTTCTTCGAAGTGCTGAAAGGCCTTATTGACAAGACCAGATATTTTATGAAATGTTTGAGAAAACAGTGATAATTTTCTGCTAGTCTATTTTTAGGCTGTATTGCCATTTTGATGTTAGAGTCTTTTGGAGTCCATTAATACTGTAATAAATGTGTCGTAATAAACACATTTTTATGGAATACTTAGAAAAAATAAGAAAAATCCAATTTTTTAAATTAGTCATTTGACATTTATGCCAGAACTACGCACGGTCTGATTCATGCGGGGACATAATACGTAAACAATCTCCATAAGATTCGACCACAACTAAAAAAATAATAAATAAATAAATAAATAAATAAAAAATAAAAAGAAAGAGAGGTTACGGAAGAAACCTACATTGGGAGAGTCATATGCCAGTCTGTTCCGAAGGCTAAAGAAATTGGAGATGTTGAAGCCGATCCAGATAAGAAGGCCCGCCCCTGTTCCAACGCATTTTTCTCAAAGGTGCGCATATTGCTCAAATGCCCTGGGGCATGACATAGAAAAGTGTTGGAATCTGAAGAATGTGATTCAGAAGCATATTGATGCAGGCGACATTGTCGTGCAAAATCCAGATGCAACAGATACCAGCCAAAGTCCATCTCATGTGCATAACGAGACACATACAATGGGTATGGTTTATTTTGAAAAGAAAGGTGAGAACTCTTTTGGGCGCCTCAGAGGTCCACGTGATGCTAAGCTTTCAGCACTATCAGGGGTTGATCTTAAAAATGAGCACACACGAGGAAACCAAAAGCAATTTGTTGAGAACAATGGGATGAAGACTTGTGAATGTCCTAATATTGTTGATGCATAAGTCAACAACTAAGATGTTGTGCTTGGTAATCGGAAAGATGCTCCATCTCTTGGAAAGCCAGGGAGGAGTTTTGGTGGCTTATTTTGTTGTCATTTCTGTTGTCCGGTTTATTTCAGGGTTGTAATCCGGATATTGTCTTGAAACTCAAACCCTTTTATCCTTTTATTTTTCTTTTGGTCGTAGTATCTCATTTAGCGTTGTCTAGGTTTGTTCTGAAGGTTGTACCCTAGTTTATTGTGCTTGTTTTATTGTACAAACTCTTTTCCCGTTTGTCTAATGCAATTCTCTGTCTCCTGTTATTTCTAGTCATTTTATTTGGTTTAAGTCTTTCTTCTTTATAGTTCTTTTTCTGTCAACTCTAGTGACATGACATGCGCCCATAATTTTGGCTTAATCTTAAGAGTTAATCATGAAGCAATTGGAAGATGATCGGGGCACTTAAGGGTAATAAGAACATATTGATATCATTTGATGGCTCGAACCATGTGAAACTGGGGTTAATAGAACATAAAGGAACCTTATGTTTCATGCCGCATCAGCTGGAAATTAAAGGACAAGTTTCCCCAAAATTGGCAAGATAATAAAAGTAAGAGTGTGGTCCAATAATGCTCTAAAATTGACAAATGAAAAGGGCGAATGTGTGTATGGTTATCAAGTCTGGCCTGAGCAGAAGATGTTACGAATGTCTGATTAATGGCGTTGTCTGTACTTGGTATATTTTAAAGATTGAAATGACAGAGGCATTTTGTTCTATTAACTAAACACTTTATCCTTCGTTACACCTTTTTAAGCCTTATTTGTTTTCTTTCATACCCCTCTTTCAGAATCAGTAGCAAAGATTAGAAAATACAAGCATGAAAGAAAAAGAAAAAGAAAAAGAAAAAGAAAAAGAAAACAACAAAAACAACAAAACAACAAAAGAGAAAGGAGAAATGAGAAAGGGAGGAGAAAAAGAAAAGAAAAATAATAAATAAGTAAAAAAGGAAAACTATAACAGGAAGTAATTGGGTACTACGTTTGACCTGATTCCTCAAAGAGGATACGTAGGCGCTTCACGGCTCGGTCATAGTGTAACGAAAAAAAATCAAAAAATCCCCAAGCAAGAAAGTGGGGCAGAAATAGTTTTGATGTAAAGAAATCTGGTTCCGAAGGTTGTAATTTTGAACCCAGATGGATGCGTTCTGAGCCTTTAAATACCCTTTCTTTCTAGCCTATCCAAAATCCCACATTACAGTCCAAAGAAAGACATTCCGATCAGTCTTCAAAAGATGCCAAGTCAGGCAAATGGAGGTCGAGAACAAGCGAGAAATGACTTCAAAATTTGCCATCAACTTTCCAATTATGCAAGACGAGATCTGACTAGTACATCAAAGTGGTATAAGACAAAAAAGGACAACAAAAGAGCACTGAGCTGGTAATAGTCAACATGCTTTGAGATTCGTGCAAATACCCAGGATCGGTCCATTCATGGACAGTGTAACAAGAGGAGGGCCAGGGTGAATGAATCAAAGGTATATTCTATGACGAGGTTGACAAAAGGGTGGACCAGTGTCAAGAAGGATATCCCCAGCAAAACTCAAAGGTTATAGACCTCAAGGCCAAGGCCAATGGACAAATCAAGAAAGAACAATGCAGAGAGCGACGGACGTAATTTGGAAATTTATATGAGACTCAAAGGTCGGGGAAATGCCAGTTCACGACCAATGCCACAAAAAGAAGATATTGGGTCTGAACGGAGAAAATGTATTTCAGTGACACGGATGACGAAGAAAGTGATTCATCAGTAAAACATGCAAGATCTTCAAGTGGGATCAGCTGCCATGGAAAATATATGGGGTCAGATAAGAGGATAAAAGTGGAAAACAACGGTGAGAGGGTTGTGAATAAGGAGTCATCAAGAAGGGCGGAAGTTATCAGCCAAGTTTCAAGATGGCCGGACAACGCATAGCATGGAAAAGATAAAAGGAAAACCATCCCCAGCAGGAGCATCACAACCAATCACCACACTTTAAACTGACAGAATTTTCTTTGATTTGAAACAGGGGAAGGAAATGTTATTGATGGCGGAAAGGTGTGATACGAGGAAAGTTGTCAAATTGGGGCAAGAAAAATTTTCTTTCATTTTGAAAATTTTCCTGAAGTCAGGTACCCACTTGAGGAAGAAGGAAGATATCACAACTTAAAAGGAAAAAAAAAGAGAGGAAAAAAAAAGAAAAAAGAAAAAAGAAAAAAGAAAAAAGAAAAAAAGCCAGTGTTATCCCCAACAGTTTTCAGAGGAATGAAACACAAGTTTTAAAAGAAGTAGTTTTTGATGGAGGGAGACAACACATGTTCTGAGGGAAGCAGTTCTGGAGGTAGATAATTCAAGTTAGAAGGAAAACGGTTCAGGAGGCAAGAGGGAACAATGGCAATAGAAGGCAGTTTAAGTTGTAGTTGTAGTCAGGTGCCCGCCTGAAGAATGGAATGGCGTTTTATTTTTTGAGTTGTTGTTGAGGTCTGGTGCCCGCCTGAAGAATGGAATGGCGTTTTATTTTTAAGTTGTTGTTAAAGTCAGGAGCCTGCCTGGAGATCAGAATGGCGTTATATTTTTAAGTTATTGTTGAGGTCAGGTGCCCGCCTGAAGAACGGAATGGCATTTTATTTTTAAGTTGTTGTTGAAGTCAGGAGCCCACCTGAAGATCGGAATGGCGTTATCTTTTAAGTTGTAGTTGAAGTTGTGGTTGAAGTCAGGAGCTCGCCTGAAGATCGGAATGGAGTTATCTTTTAAGTTGTAGTTGAAGTTGTGGTTGAAGTTAGGAGCCCACCTGGAGATCGGAATGGAATTATATTTTTAAGTTGTTATTGAGGTCAGGTGCCCGCCTGAAGAACGGAATGGAATTTTATTTTTAAGTTGTTGTTGAAGTCAGGAGCCTGCCTGAAGATTGGAATGGCATTATCTTTTTAAGTTGTAGTTGAAGTTATGGTTAAAGTCAGGGGACCGCCTGGAGATCGGAATGGCGTTTTAATTTTTAAGTTGTTGTTGAAGTCAGGAGCCCGCCTGAAGATTGGAATGGCATTATCTTTTTAAGTTGTAGTTGAAGTTGTGGTTGAAGTCAGGAGCCCACCGGGAGATCGGAATGGCATTTTATTTTGAAGTTGTGGTTGAAGTCAGGTGCCCGCCTGAAGTTCGGAATGGCATTATCTTTTAAGTTGTGGTTGAAGTCAGGAGCCCGCCTGGAGATCGGAATGGCGTTATATTTTTTAAAGTTATTGTTGAAGTCAGGAGCCCGCCTGGAGATCAGAATGGCATTATATTTTTAAGTTGTTGTTGGAGTCAGGAGCCTGCCTAGAGATCGGAATGACGTTTTATTTTCTAAGTTGTTATTGAAGTCAGGAGCCCACCTGGAGATTAGAATGGCGTTATATTTTTTAAAATTTGTTGTTGAAGTCAGAAGCCCGCCTGGAGATCGAAATGGCGTTATATTTTTTAAAAGTTGTTGTTGGAGTCAGGAGCCCGCCTGGAGATCGGAATGGCGTTATATTTTTTAAAAGTTGTTGTTGGAGTCAGGAGCCCGCCTGGAGATCGGAATGGCATTATATTTTTTAAAAGTTGTTGTTGAAGTCAGGAGCCCGCCTGGAGATCGGAATGGCGTTATATTTTTTAAGTTGTTATTGAAGTCAGGAGCCCGCCTGGAGATCGGAATGACGTTATATTTTTAAAGTTATTGTTGAAGTCAGGAGACCTCCTGGAGATCGGAATGGCGTTATATTTTTAAGTTGTTGTTGGAGTCAGGAGCCCGCATGGAGATCGGAATGGCGTTATTTTTTTTAAAATTGTTGTTGAAGTTAGGAGCCCGCCTAGAGATCGGAATGGCGTTGTATTTTTAAGTTGTTATTGGAGTCAGCAGCCCGCCTGGAGATCGGAATGGCGTTTTATTTTCTAAGTTGTTGTTGAAGTCAAGAGCCCACCTGGAGATCGGAATGGCGTTGTATTTTTAAGTTGTTGTTGGAGTCAGGAGCCCGCATGGAGATCAGAATGGCGTTTTATTTTCTAAGTTGTTGTTGAAGTGAGGAGCCCGCCTGTAGATCGGAATGGCGTTATATTTTTTAAGTTGTTGTTGAAGTCAGGAGCCTGCCTGGAGATCGGAATGGCGTTGTATTTTTAAGTTGTTGTTGGAGTCAGGAGCCCGCCTGGAGATCGGAATGGTGTTGTATTTTTAAGTTGTTGTTGGAGTCAGGAGCCTGCCTGAAGAGCGGAAAGGTGTACCTTTTTAATTCAAGAAGTCAGTAACCCGCCGGAAGGTTACAACAAAAATCCCTAGCATAAATTCAAATTCAGAAATAAGAAGGAAGGCAACAGTGGTCAGAAGAAGGCAGTTCAAGCTTCTAAGGAAAAATAATTCGAAGCCCACAAGAAGGAAATAAGCAGTTCAAGTTCGGCAATCAAGAGAGAATACAAGGCAAGTCACAAATAAAGAAACATCAGAGGAGACACAAGTCAACAAGACAGCAAGGCAGCAAGAGACACAAGAGCAAGTCTGAAGATCTAAATAAGATTTTGTAATTCATAGACTATAGTTTTGTCTAGCTTCTTATTTTCGTTTAGTCTGATGTAATAAGGAGGTCAGTAAGAAGCAGCGGCATCAACAGCAGTAACAGTAAAGCCACATCTCATGGTAGTCCCAGCTACCAAAACTGCCCGAACTACATCGACCTGATTCCTTTTTAGCTAAGGATATGTAGGAAACCTTTGAAGCAGAGGTTCGGTCAACTCTTTCAAAAAATGCTTCACACGGAGTGCTCAAACGGGCAAAAATCGCTCGTATCTGCTCACTTTGTCTTTGCACCAAAACTCTTCGTGTTTACGGGCAAAGAGGGGCAGCTGTGAGCACGTGATTTTTGCCCTATGAGAACTACTCCCAAAAATTCAAAATAAAATATTTTTGTGTTGTTTGCGATTTTTGTGGATTTTGTATTATTTTTTGTTAGTTATTTGTATTTGTCTGTGCATGTTTATTTTTACTTTAATTAAGGAAAAATACAAAAATATATGTTGCATGTGCATTTAGGATTTAAATTTACAATTAGGAAATTAATTAAACAATATTTGGTTTTGCGAGAATGAAAATCACAAAAATATGTACTTTGCATTTTTAGCATTTAATCTCCAATTGTGTGATTTTATTTTAGTTGGCATTTAATTGTGTGTGATAATTGTTATTAGAAATTAATTAGTGTTTTCAATTTGGTTTATAATTTAGAATTTTAGTCTTATTAATTAGGAAAAAAAGAAAAAGAAGAAAAGAAATAAATAAGAATAAGGAGAAATTCAGACTGGGCCGTCCAAAATTTTACCAAATCTGGCCCAATATCACGCCCTATACCCCGTCCAACAGACCCTTCGCCCAGGCCAGTTGAAATGACATAGTATGATGGTGAAACTACGTTGTTTCAATGGCAAAAGATCACAGCCGTCCATCTGATCACAATCCAACGGCTCAAAACCCTCCTTCCTCACCCGGACCAGCCCCGACCCGTTCCACCCAAAGACAAACCCGGTCTAGAAGGGACCTAAACGACGTCATTCCGTTTAGTGAATTGATCCATGGCGTCAATCTTAATTGATCCAACGGCCTAGATCAGATCCCTCCTCCCCCCCATATATAAGTGCGTAATGCATCCCGCCCCCTTCAGACCCCCCCTCCTCGTCTCTCTCATCCTCATCCTCTTAGAGATGACCCCTCCCGAAACCCTAGCGCCGCCCTCCGTTCCCACTGCCCAAAATCCGGCGGCAAAGCCTCCGATAACCACCAAACTTACACCCCTGAACCATCCAGTCCCCCTCAGTCCGAATCCACCTTCAGCTTCCTTCAAATCCTCACAGAACCTTTTGAATCTTAGATCGAAGAAATCAACCCCAAACCCTAGGTCGTCCGTTTAACCCCAAATCAACACCAGTTGACCCCCTGACCTCCCTCGTCCCTAAACCACCCTTAGTTTCGCTTGAATCAAACCAGAACTTGTCGAATCTTAATTCAAATGACCAAGCCCTAGAAGAACCAAACTCCAGGCTTTGTGAAAAGTTAGGAACTTGAGGTTTCAACCGACTTTAGTTGAGTGTTCTCAGTCGAGAACACTCGATTAAGGTCCGTTTTGGCCTCAAAAGTTCAGTTCGAAGTTTCGAGTAGGACAGAGCCGAGTAGTCTGAAATTCCAAGGTATTTCCCTTTGTTTTCCTTTTTCTGTTGTTGTCGTTATAATTTATCTGATTGATTTGTGATTTTGGTCAATTATTTCTTCCTCCTCTTGCGGACCTTTTTCTTGGTCCATTTTTCTTCTGATCAATTAGCACGTGTTATTAAGCTGTTTGAATCAATTGAATATGTGTGTCCGTTAGTTTGATTTTAAAGTCAATAAGTTCTTGTTCAAAATTGTGTCTATTCCTATAAGTTTTTGCTGGTATTATTGTTTCAAAGTGTTTCAGTTTGTGTGATGTTTGTTTCCCTTCTTTTTGTTGTTCACCATTTTTGCATATAAATTCTGTTTATTTTCGTGCAGTGTATTTATATTGTTCATTTGTTCTTGTTTAGGTTTAATTAGTTTATTTCCTGAATCCTTCGTCTTTGTCCTAATGATATTTGGTCTAATTTGAATTTTGAGTTTAAACTGTGATTTGAATTTGGTGAATCCTTGAATGTTTGTTCTGATATGAAACTGACCTTCAATTGGTTCTGATAAGAATTTGACCTTGATGAATTGGATCCTAAATGTTGTTGATTAGGAGTTTGTTTAATAAGATTAATTAGTTGATTGATTAGGTGAATTGGTTATAGCTGAGATTTTGTACAGGGTTAAAAGGGATTGAGGTAGGACAGTAATCACAGGGCATCAGGGGGGGGGGGGGTTAATTTGGATTTGAAACTTGAAATGAATTAGTGTTCTGTCAAGGAGTACTAGTAGACTATTAAACTATTGTATTTGTTTAGTGATAGTGGGAACAAATCATAACAGTATGGGGAATGATTAAACAATATGTACCCGTAACCTTTGAATTAAGAATAGAATGGGACATATAGAAGTGGGGGACAAGTGAATTAAAAAAAAGAGATTAGACACTTAGTAAGGGGCTGTCAGGGAATATCATGGGCAAGAATGGTTTCTGAATAGTTTTAAGTGTTCTACATAGTTATGAAGAGCTCCAGTTTTTGGGATAAATAGAAGGGGGTGTGGCAGTAAAAGGGGTCTGCTTTTGGTATTCTGAAAATCAGTCTTTGAAGAGCATACTTAAGAACTCAAAATCAGTTTTCCCTCTGAGATTGAAAAGCAGACTAAGGTTAGAGATACCCTGAAAATTGACTGTTCCATTGGCCCTTTTGGATCAGTTTGAGAGAGATAGAGAGAGGGGGGTCCTGGAATCGATCTAAGAGAGCATTTTTGAGAACATTGAGGTCAGTTTCTTTTAAAGCAATCGGATATAGCCTGAAAGCACTGAAAAACAGACATTGAGTGAGAATTTAGGGATCCTTTTTTAGAGTTAAGAATTTCATTTTTTGAGAGTGAGGAAGGGTTACTGTTCCATTGAAAAAGTACTGTGACATTAGTTTTTCAGATTCTGTTGCTTAATTCAAATCCATTTGTTTCAAGTTTATGTGGTTTGAGCTAGTTGGAAGTTCAGTTGGTCGTATGTATTTTAGTTCTCGGGTTCATTTATGAGTTTTGGTATTTGTCTTGGGCTGTTTTATTGATCCGATTTGGTTTTAAAAAAAACAATCCTTGGCTCTTGTGGTTATATTTTGGATTTCATTGCTGCTGGTATTACTCTTGCTGATTCTGCCTTCCTTTTCTCATTTTTCCTCAATTCCAGTTTCAGTTACACACCTTGAGACTCTGTCGATGTAGCTTCACCTGTTGAAACATGAAATGAAATTGAAGCCTCTGCTGTTGAATTGCATTTTAATGACTCTATCATATTCTAGATAGTTTTTTATGACTTGATTAGTTGTTCACTGTAATTAAAACTATGTAATCATTTTGGACTATTTGTAGCTCGTGAACTACTAAGCTAATTCGTGTGAGCATGTGAATCCAGTGATTTTTTTTTCCATTTGGCTTAGTTTGAGTTACTAGTGTAATGTAGGATAGTGTAGGGTAGCTTAAAGTCATTTTCAGTAGTTATAAAAATAAAAACAAAGTTCAAATAAATTGTTGTTTCTGTATTCTATTTCAATGTGTCTAATTATGAGATCATGTGTCATTTTGGGGGAATAATGTTAGTTTGAACAGCAGAATGAATATTGTTAGCGAATAATGTTCGCCTTTAAGAATCCTTAGGAATTTCCCAGTAGTTAATGAACGAAATGATTCGAGCATGAAATCGAACTTCAAATGATCAACATCTCGCTAGTTTGAATAACTACGTATTTTTTTCCTTTGTTATAGTTGTTGACGGCACTCGGGTCAATTTATATTAGTACCAGTAGCCATTGGGCCTAGTCCGTCTGGTTTTCACAATTAGCCTGTCTTCAGGCCATTTGGCTTTGGCACCTTAACAGGCGGCCCAGGACTTGGGCCCAAGCCATATGCTGACCTGCTTTTGCACCTGGGCCATGGTCTTGCCATACAGGCTGCACTCAAGCCCGAAGTGACTGAAGACGTGAATTCATATGAGCTCATGGACCCAAACATAATAACTGTTAGGTAATATTAAATAATTAGGACTTGCTTCTTTAATCATAGTCGCTTTAGATTTTTCCTTTAATTAATAAAACAAATGAGCCTCGCTAAACGGAACATATAAATTGTGGGGCCCTCGATAAATGTATATATTAAAATACTTAGATTTCGGGACGGGTCGCTTAGCGAATTTCACGGCCCTCTCCAAAGATTATAACGCGTTAGTCTCTTTAGGCGCGTATTTTAGTAACATTACCTCCCTAAACTCGGGTGTGCATTTCATGTGACCCAAATCCAAATCCTAAAATATTGGATAAAATATGTTTCGAATTGCGGGTGCATTTTCATGTGACGCGATCCAAAGACACGTTTTAAACGACGTTCAATTTTTCTTAAAATTAATTAAAAAGCGGTTAAAAATAAAAAATTGCACATAGGTTCATAATTGTTAAAATCAGATAATTCAAGCCAAATATAACAGTTGAGCGACCGTGCTAGAACAACGGAATTTGGGAATGCCTAACACCTTCTTCCGGGTTAACAGAATTCCTTACTTAGATTTCTGGTTCGCGGACTTGGGACACCATAAATATCCCAAGTGGCGACTCTGAATCTCTTAAAATAAATCCCGTTTCGATTGTCCTTTAATTGGAAAAACTCCCTTTATTATACCCCTTCCGGGGGTTTAGTAGGTAAAAAGGAGGTGTGACATGGAGCTGTGGTCAAAACTGTCTTGAGCTTCTGAAAGCTTTCCTCGCACTCATCCGACTGTGAGCACGTGATTTTTGCCCTAAGCAAATTAATCCTAAAATCCAAACAAAATGATTTTTTATTATTTTTATAATTTTTGTTGATATTTGTTGCATTTTTGTGTTAATTAGTTGGATAATAATTCATACTAAAAATACAAAAAAAATACATATGCATTAGGGTTTTTAATTTTATAGTTTTAGTATTAGTTCATTTCGAAACGATTTAAGGAGAAATCAAAAATAGCATTTTTAGTATTTTAGTTGGAATTGCTTTTAGAATTTATTTAGTTCAATAATTTAATAAAATCAGAAAATATATAAAAATTGGAAAAGAAAAATAAAATACAAAAATACAAAATGAAAATGCAATACAAAAATAATATGAGTTAAAATGTAAGAAAATAGAAAAATTGGACTAAACACTCCAGCCCAAATAATAATACCCAGTCCAGGCCCAAAAATTCCAAACTGGTCTGCCCAGTTATAATCTAAACGACCCCGTTTTAGAAGAATAAATCTAAGTCATTAAAACTAATTGATCTAACGGTCAAAGCCTGATCTCATCAAAAAATAAAACGGCGACGTTTTGCATCGATTAATCTGTGCCATTCATTAGTTGATCCAACGGTTATAGGGCCCTCCCTCATTAAAAATAAACGACGTCGTTTAAAGACACAGTGAATCTCAACCGTTCACTCTCACTAATCCAACGGCTGGGAGACGAATGATATGTTTTAATATAGTAAACATAAAACCCTAAAAATTATTTTAAAACATTTCATCTTCTTCCTCAACGTTCAACCGCCTCAAATCCCTCACAGACCCCGCCGGAACCCTACCGGCGGGAGATGGTACCTTCACCAATCACTCCACAAATAATACCCCAGAACCACCTCGAACCCCTGATCCCACCCCTCCACTTCTTTTCCTTCAAATCACCTTCCTTCTTCTCGAATATCAAAAAATGTGTCGCCGGAACCCTAACTCCGGCGAACACAACTTCAACCAATCAAGCCCAAAATTACACCAAACCATCTCCTGACTACCCTAAACCTATTTTCAAAAGTTTTGAGCCTTAAAGGTCACTGGAGCGGCTCGAATCAAGATTTGAAGTTCTCCGGTGACCAAAAAGTCAAGAAAGATGTTATCAACTAAAAAAAAAGAAGAAAGAAGAAAAGACTCCGAATAAACAAGAAAAAAAGCTAAGTTTCTTATTTCTTTTTCTTTCTGTTCTTTGCATGTGTTTATTTGTGTTTTCCTTTAAACTGATTTTGTTCTGATTTACTAGTATTTTTAGGACTTTTGATTGTTTTACTAGTTATCTTTTAATTTTGTTCGATAAAAATAGTATTAAATCTGATACTCTAAGGTTTAATTTTTGATATTAAAATTAGGTTTTTTTTAAAAAAAAAAGATTCTGATTAATGTTGATAACTTGATTAGTAAATTAGGGTTTTATAATGGAATAGTGTGATTTTTAATTGTTTGATTGGTTTCCAAATTTTGTTAATGATAATAGTTAGTATAAGTCTGATTATTTAGGGTTGTTTTGGTTATAGCTGTTAGTTAATTAGTATCTAATTAGTCTTTGATTTGATTAATTAGCAATCAATTAAACCTTGATTCTGAAAATTAATTCGTAGGTCACTGGGGGAATAGAGTAAAAGGGTAGAGGGTTAATTGGTCAATTCAATTAAGTTCAAAGGGTAAAAGGGTAAAAGGGCAGTAGGGCACTTAGTAAATCTGATTTAGATTCAGGAGTAGTTTGGGTACATAAAATGGGATAGTTGTAATTAAACTAAGGAAGTAGGGGTAGTTTGGGAATCCTAAAAGAGCAAATAAGTAGATTTCTAAGTGAAATGGGGGTATATAGGGAATTATACTAAGATAGAAGGTTCTAGATGGGGTAATTAGTGTAATGTTTCATAAATAAAGGTAGCCAATTGAATAACTAATAAAAGAATAAGGGTAAAACATGAAATGAAAAGGGACTTAATCATAAATTCTGAAATATGAATTTCCCTCCATTTTTAAATCTATAAATAGGCATTAATGGGCATCATTTGACAAGTTTTTGATAATCTGAAATATTCCTCAAGTATTATATCATTCTTCATCTCCAAATTTTCGAAATTCATCTCTCCAAAAAATACAAAAACATTAGATTTAGCAGAAAGATCAAAAAAAAATTCACTGTTTCATTAGTTTTTAGTTCAATTTGGAAGCTGTATACTTATTCTCGTTGATTCTGGTGGTTGAACTGCTGTGAAAGTATGCTGATTTGATCGAGTCTGTTTGTTCATTGGTTCACATTTTGGTTGTGGCTTAAATCTGGTGTATTGAGGCTGTGTTTGGGTTTAATTTCCTGTTGCTGTTGCTGTAGCTGATACCTCATTTTCATTGTAATTTCAAAATCCAGGTACACATTCAAAATGCTCTTTGGTGTAACCTTCAGCTTGAGATGAATTGAAGCTACTTTAACAATTCTGTTCGTATTGAGATGTGCTTGAAATGTTAGATTGAACGGAATCATTATGTAATAGTACTTGATCATAAATTTAGTTTGTAGTTAAATTCTGAAATAGATGTATATTTGGACTGTATAAACAGTACTTGCTCAGTTTATTCATTTCAGCAGTTGTAAAAATGATTTAATGTTGTAGTGATTGTCCTAGAATACAAAATTTCTAGATCACTAGTTTAATATTAATAAAGCTGATTCGAATTGGTAGATAATGGATTAACTTGTGATTGAATCAAAGGTATTATCCAACTCGTATTTGATATTGTGGAAAGAATAGATTTAATAAATGTTCTTAATAGATTAGTTTATAGTTTCTGTTACTGATTCATCATTAGTAATACATTAGTAAAAATAAAAAATGGATAGAATAGTTCAAGCATGAAATTTACTTTCATATGATCTAGATATAAGGATGTAATGAATTAGACTTTCATTTTTAGGTAAAAATCTAGATACATTGGACTTAGTGTGGCCCGCCTAGTTTCAAGGATTTAATCCCTTTATTTTTCCTGAAAATAATACATATTGTCTTACCATTGTAGGTTAAACTTAGGATAAATAATTTTGCTTTGTACATTCTGTTTTAAAAATGTTTGCAGAAGTTTGGGCTTTTAAATAAACACAATTTACAGTTTGTTAGAATTATTCTAGACTAATGATGTAGTTATAAACCGTTTATATTTTTAAAGCTAATTGACAATTTAGATCATTTTTGGATACATTAAAGAAATACAGTAGCTATTTAGATTTATTTTGGGCCTAAAGGCATATACAAGCCAGCAACTAATAATTAGGGTCATTATTAATTCATTAGAAATTTTTAGAGACAAATTAAATAGAAAAATCATAGTTACTTTAGGATTGTCCTTTAAATAAAAAATGATGAGACGAGTCTCGCCAAATCAGAAAAATACAAAATTGCGGGGCCCTCAATAATTGTTTACTAAAAATACTTAGAAATTCGGGAGGGACCGTTTAGGAAATTTCACGGTCTTCCTCAAAGATAATAAACGCGTAGTCGCTTTAGGCACGTATGTTAATAATATTACCTTTCCAAATACGGGTGCACATTTATGTGACCCAAATCCAAATCTCAATGAAGTCGAAATGTGTTAAAAGCCACAGGCGTAGTGGTACGGCGTGGTTCGAGATACATTTTCACGACGTTGTAATTCTTGTAAAATAAATAATAGATAGAATAAAAGCGGGTTATTAATAAAAGGCACATAAAATAGAACATATATGGAAATCAGATAAAATCAAATGCAACAGTTGAGCGACCGTGCTAGAACCATGGAATCCGGGAATGCCTAACACCTTCTCCCGGGTTAACAGAATTCCTTATCCGGATTTCTGGTTCGCGGACTGTTAACAGAGTCATATTTTCCTCGGTTCGGGATTCAATCGGTGACTTGGGACACCATTAATCTCCCAAGTGGCGACTCTGAATAAATAATAATAAATCCCGTTCCAACTGTCCTTTAATTGAAAAAACTCCTTTGCACCCTTCACGAGGTGTATTAAAACTCATAAAAAGGAGGTGTGACAACTCTGACGACTCTGCTGGGGATCGAACACAGAATCTCTTGTTCAGGGTTTAAGAATTCGAGCTCGGAATAATTGTTGTATTTGTTTATATCTGATTTCCCTACATGTTCATGATTAATGTGCTAAATGTTTACTGTTTTGATATTATTTGAACTGTATATAAACTGTGCCGAAAACCCTTCTCTTCTCACCCTCGGGGATGTGCTTACTGGTTGAGACTCCCTATTCTATTAGTGTCAATACCTTGAAATAAGAAAGAGGCCGGATAAGTTACTAAGCCGGATGGCCTTTTGGTTCCGGTTCGTAGCCCCCTCCTAGACTCGAGTTGTCCGCTTGGATACACAGTCTAGAACATATAACCAGGTTTTGAACTTAGAATAGGGACGTTTATTTGCATCACGTATGACTTAGGGGACTCAAAACAGGGGGTGGGTCCGTCTAGGACAGGTATCCGGATATGAAATGACCACCATGCATTTTACGTGTTGCATTTATTTGTCTCGGGCCATCATGCTGACCGGTAAAAAAGAAAAAAACATTTTGTGAAATTGAGAAAGAGAGAAAAATAGTAGTAATTGTTTAGTTTTAGAAAAATCAATGCCCAAATAGCACCGAATTGCTACCGGATTTTTGAAAAGAAAAATAAATAAAAATTGAAAATAAATAATATATTTGAAAATATAAAGTAATTGTTGGTCAAAAACAGTTTTAATTTTGGGTAATCGGCCCGAACTACGCTGGTTTGATTCTCACCATGTGTGAGATACGTAGGCAACCCTTGACGGGTCCAACCACACCTTTTTGCAAAAAAAAATATCCAGAAAATGATCAAAATTTTGATTTTTGTTGTCATAAATAAATTAAGTGATGCCGTTTTGTCAAAATAGCCGAATGTCCCAAAAGGGCGCCGGAAGGCTATTTTTGAAAATGACCACTTTTGAATCATTTCCTAACAGTTAGCGAACACAGCCTTAAAATCTTCTCTTGGAAGTGCTGAAAGGCCGTATTGGCAAAGTAGTTTTTTTTTTCTTGTAAAAATTAGAATTGAAAAACAGAATATATATGTATATATAGTGCTTTTCTTTTAGGTCATAAATAAATGATTAAATCACCTTAATAAATGTGCAGGATGAGCACGACTCAGAATGAATCATTCTTGCATAAGATCCCTTTGGAGTTACGTCTGTGGTGGAACGATTTGAGCAAAGAAGGGCAAGATGAAGTTAAGAAATATTTGAAAGGTCTCACCAGTTTGCTAGATATTGTGCCTCGGAGGGATATTGTCAAAGCATTGATTACATGTTAGGACCCAGCGCATAATGTGTTCCACTTTTCGGACTTCGAACTTACCCCGACAATAGAGGAAATAGCTAGCTACATTGGTAAAGATGAGGTCCCTTTAAGGCATAAGTATTTGGTTGCACCGAGAGTTGTAGCTGTGCACAGATTTCTAGACTCTTTGAAGATAATCAGAACCGTCCATAACACAGATCTGGCAAATGGCTTTTGTACTCTAAATTTCATATATCATCGCTATGGCCACATCGGGGGGTTCAACAACCCAGAAAGCAAGATATGTAGCAAAGGAAATCGCCAGAAGTGGGAAGAGCATCGACGTTTCGCCTTTATGGTGGTTTTTCTGGGACTTTTGGTATTTCCGAGAAAGGACGGGAACATTGATATAAAGATAGCTGGGGTTGTCAGCACGTTAATTACCCAAGCCAAAAGTACTCTTGCACCTATGATATTGGCTGATATTTTCCGTGCTCTTACGGCTTGCAAGGCTGGGGAAACTTTCTTTGAGGGGTGCAGTTTATTGTTACAAATGTGGATGATTGAGCATCTGTGTCATCGTCCTCAATTCTTGAGCTACGGGTCTCCAGAAAAAACGTGCATAGAAGAGTTTCACACAAGGATTAAAGGGGTCAAATTGCCAGAAGGATTCACGGGTTGGACAACATATTTTCGGTCCCTCACTGCTAGTCAAATCGAGTGGACATTTGGATGGTTACCCGTTGATGAAATCATATATATGCCGGCAGCTCGGCCACATTTCCTTTTGATGGGGCTTAAAAGCATTCAGCCTTACGCCCCTTATCGTGTGTTGAGACAACTTGGGAGATGCCAAATAGTACCCAAGGATGATGATCTTAGTTTGCAAGTGATCGAGATTGGCCCCGATGGCCAGTTTCCTGAAGCATTGGTCCGCCAGATCTGGAGCGAATGTCAATATTTGGCGGCAAATACTTGTGTCCGTGATCGAGCTAAAGGAGAGGTATCACCTGACTATCAGGCTTAGTATAGAAGGGATGTTGCATTCGGAAGGCCGGCCAAAAGGCCTCACCTCCAGGAGTTTGCTGAGTCATCACAAGAGCAGTGGGCTTGGTTAGCCAAAGAAAATGAGTACAGGGCAAAGATCAGCATGTTGGAAAAACAGGTCCAAGACCTCAAGTTTGAAAACAGTGTGCAAGCAGCAGCTGACGAAGGTGAGAAAAAGCAATTGGCCAAAGAGAATGAGGCATTACGAGCTCAAATTCAGAAAATGAAGACAGCAGCCGAAACCCCTGTTAGAAATGCCCGAGATGCGAAACTGATAGACAATTTGCGGCAAAAAGTGAATGATTACAGTTTTGACCTTAACAAAGCAGAAAAAGAACTAGCTGGGGTTCGAAGACAGTTGGCTAAAAATGTAGAGGAACGAGCCCATATGGTCCAACAGCTAAAAGAAGAGCATGATAATGAGGTCGCCAGATTGAGGAAAAAGGTCATTACTGCAGAGGTCAAAATGAGCAAACAAGCAAAAGAGTTCAGTGTTGAAAGGGAGCATTGCTATACAGCTGTAGCACAATTAGAGATGGATCTGCAACAACTTCAAGAGAAAAATCAGCAAACTTTGGAAGCTAGGACTGAACAGATTGGGCGGTTACTTCAGGAAAAAGGGATAATTAGAGAAAGAATCCTCGATATTTCTCATTACATCACCCGGAAGTGCCAAATATATGAGAACATGACCCAAACTACATTTTTTGCCTCAGTGATGATATTCGTGAAACAGATAAGGGGGACTTGCATATAGGCCCGCGGCGAGACCGAACGATGTCCCGCGGGCACCAGGAGATTTAATGTATTCTTGAGTTAGTACTTCATTATTTTCATTTTAATCAGTCTGCATTTCATTTCAAATAGTTGTTAAGAAGTTCGTAGTTTGGTTTGTCATTTAGAGTTTGTCATTGTAATAGATATATTGGCCAATAATAAATTTGAAAATTCTCAAAAAAAAAAATTGTATTTGTATTTTTGTTTTTGATTTCATTTGAACACATTTGCGATAGGCAATTTTATAGGACCGATAATAACCATATGAAAATATGAAATATAAATACGAGTCAAAAGAATATTGAAAAAACAAAAGAAAAATGAAAATCAAAAAGGAAGAAAAGAAAGAAAGAGGGAAAAGCCGTAACAAAAAAATTGGCAAAGCAAAGGAAAAAGGCAAGAATAAAAGAAAAGCCATAATTGAGAAAGCTGGGATGACGCATGTGGCCGAACGAAATTGTTTTAGTACATCTATGCTCCCAATGTGCGATTATTGATACCCTAACCACTAATAAACCTGTTGTTGTTGATGAGTACAGACAGGTGGTTTTAGTTAGCTGGAATTCTGGCAACTCGTCCGTACAATACCCGTTCCAAAGATATGTCGAAAATGATTAGCCAAGAGATCGAAGCTACA
>MU722547.1:17105-28958 GCA_026770625.1 Nicotiana glauca
AATTTAGACAGTAGAATACGACAATCCAGGCAGATGCAATGGTATGTGCTGTGGAAATATCCTTGCCCTTGTGTTGTCGTATTTTAACATGAGGGTACTTAATAGATAAAATTAATTTAAAATATATTAAAGTAATAACTAGAGTATACGATAGAAAAAAGTCACTTCAAAAAATTAAATAAAAATTCAGATATTATGAAACTTGTACAGAAATTAATGAAACAGTATCTGATATTTTCAGAAATGTCAAAATAAAAAAAGCCAGCAGAGTAGTGCTTCCTTCGGTCCAAAATAAGTAATTTTTCGCCTTTTTCTTGTAATTCAAAATAAATAATTTTTTCAAATTTTAAATATGAATTAATTATTTTTTCCTATATTATCGTTGGAGTAAATAATGTTGGAATATGTGTTAGGAGTATTTATGTGAGATTGTAAAAGTTAATATGGTCAATTCCATTACTAATTAATGGTAAAAGGTAGATTTCTTAATTTGCGTAAAAATATTCAAAAAATTACTTATTTTGGACCGGAGGGAGTGATGATAGGCTATAATTACGTATTTTAGTCACTTATCACACTCTAATTTACTGCATTTTAATTGAGGTTGAACTTTAATCGCTAGTGTCTTGCGCTAATTGTGTGTGTTTATGCCTTGTAGGAGTGATTCTGAGCTATGTAGATGTTATGGAATGAGTTTAAGTGATCTGGAGCTTTGAAGTCTGAGTAAAAGCTCAAGGAATTAAGCCGGGATCGTGTTTGGAGGTCAACGGATAATAATTAGAGCGAACAAAGAATCGAGTAAACATATCGCGCACTGTCTAGTAAAATGGATATAACGTTTTGTTCAGAACGCCATTTGGACTCCACAATATATGGTTGGTAAGCTAACTCAAAGGGCTACAACTTTCATGTTTTACGTTTTTCCAAATTCCAAACGGAACAGGGTAAAATATGCGATTGAAACTGAGGACCTGACGCGGACTGAGACAGAATATAACCCAACTAGCGCGGCCTTAGCGTTGGCTTAGTGCGGCCGCACTAGTCCAGACTCAAAACAGATCTGAAGGGTACTTTTGGAAGTTCAAGACCAATCACCTCAACCTATAAAAGGTTTAGTTTGTCCAAAGGAGCGAAAGAAGATAAGTTTTTAGGGTTTAGAACAAGGAAAAAAACAAGAGACACAATATGAGCAAGACGGAGAATTCTTCTACAAGTTTTTCTTTCCTCTTCCTATTTTTCATTGTTGGTTATGACTTTTAGTATTTTAGTTTTACATACTATTATGAGTAGCTAAATCTTTTAATCTAAGGTTTTGGTGAAACCCGTTGGGGATGAGTTGATTGTTATATTAATATAGTTTTGAGTTGGTTGTTAATCTCTATTTATTCAACTATATTTTGATTTTGGTTAACTGAAAGGATCCTCAATTAGCCGTTCCTGTTTAGTATGTATCTTCTTGAGAGAGAGTACATATTTAGGTAGTTGTTTGAACAACATCACTCCCGGAGTATAGGCGAGAGTCATAACCGAGGGTTTAGATGTTGGATTAGAGATAACGATATCTCGGGCGCAATCTAAGTGAACCGTAATGCGAGTCTAGCTAGCGTAGCTTAAGAGAGTGCGTCTAGTAAATTATCATAATTGCTTGAGAGGGATTTCTGATACCTGGAGAGTTTATGATTGGTAGAAGCAACTAAGTCAATGCTATAAGAAACATACAACCAAGGAAATCAACGATGGGGGACATCATAACTCTAGACCTGCTTAATTTAGTCTTCAACCCTTTGTTTCGTTAGTTGATAATTTTACTGCTTTGTAGTATTTGCTAGTTAATTAGTTAGAAATATATATCGCAATCTTTATAATTTAGAAAATTGTTAAATCTTGTCTTCTTGGTGATATTAAACAAATACAACTAAGTCTTAATTCTCTGTGGGATTCGACTCCAGACTTTTAGATCGGATTATATTTGCAGCGACCGCTTCTCCTTTTTAGGATTAGAGTTGGACGTTATCAGGGAGTAATCAACATTTTTGGATAATGTATTTAATGTTTCAAGAGATATGATAAAGCTATGCCATTTTTCCTTTGAAAGGAATTGTTGGCTATTATTCGACTGTCCTTCTCTTTTAGGGTTGCGCTATCATAGTAAATGTGCGTTTGGACATAAGAGTTTTTTTTTTTTTTTTTAAAACAAGTGAAATTTGGACATGAATATAATTTAAGGTTGTTTTTGAATATTTGTGAAGGATCTGAAGTAAAAATTTAGAAAAAACTTTTTAAATTTTTTAAAATTTTTAAAAAAATCCGAAATTTATCTTCAAGTGAAAAATTACAAATTTTATGATCAAATGCTGATTTTGAAAAAAAAAGTAAAAAAATTTCGAAAAATTAAATTCTTTTTATGGCCAAACGAGCCCTAAGTCCAAGTGCCGTTAGTAAAGGCAGAGGAAGCAGCCTTAGGGATCGATTGGTAGGAGGTATTAGAAAAAATAATGCAAGCATTAACTCTATGCACTATTAATACCTTGTTTGATATATTTTTTCAACTTGCGTATTAGTTATACATCATACATGTCATTATCCTATGCATAAGTAATGCATAAAAAACCATGACATTAGTAATACCAAGGCTTTAATGCATGCATTAGCATGGTTAAAGACAAAATTATCCTTAAAATCCCTTAAAGTTAGAAAATATGGAGGGCATTTTTGTAAGCAACTATTTTTCTTAAAAATTATGCAATGCATTATAATTTTAATACACCACATCAAACAATAGATAAGAAATAATATTTGCATAACTAATGCTTGCATTACTAACACATGCATTACTAATACACCTTATTCCGCACTATTCTTATACACCCTACCAAACGACCCCTTATAGTATTGTGTTCATCTCAATCTACTATTTTCAATATAATAAATAAATTTATATATACTTTTTTTAGAATTGTAACAAATAGTACGTTTAAATTTATTATTTTAAAAATATAATAAGTTAAATACTCAAACCTTTAAAAATATAAACTCATAAAATTTAAATTTCGAATTTAACTCTAAGTAAAATATAGGTGGCCATTCAAGTTGAGATTACACTTCACCATTCTATCAGAGATTTCTCAATTCTTGAGATAATTGGATAATGTATTTAATCTTTCAAAGAGATGTGATAAGGCTATGCTATTTGTCCTTTGAGAGAAGTAGTTGGCTATAATTTGGGTGACCTTTTCTTGTAGGGTTAGGGCTATTGTAGTAAGTCGAAGTGCCCTTAGTAAAGTATAGGTGGCCTTTCAGGTTTGCTTACTCTTTACCAATTTCCTAGGTGATATTTTGATTTTTTATAACATCTACTCGGTGAAATTTCCTTCGTAGAGTCCGAAAAGGATAGTGAACACGCATACCTTACCCTTGCTCGAAGGGACAGAGAGATTGTTTGATATTTTGATTCTTTAATTTTTCTATAATCCTATGGTATTCGAAATTTAGGATTCCAATTAATTCGGATTCAAACATCACAAAGTTATTAAAGACCAAATCGTTCCTTAGAATCAGAAGTTTTTTCAGTCTCAAGATACGAATAAAAGGCTCTAATTAAAGATGGAATAATTTTATTCATTCCACCTTATGATACTTTCTTGGTATTATTTTAAAGCAAAGTCAAATATTTCTTTGTAGTTCCTTTTCCTTCTTTGTCTTTTGTTTAAGACGAAGTGTTCCTTATTGGTTGTGGAAAGTATTTTTTTTATTTTATAATGAATTATTCTTTGTTGGACTTGTAAAAAGCTAGTAAAAGGGAGTGGACACACATGAAAAGTTAGTCTTGAAGGCAAACGGATTGATCCCCCCCACCCTCCCCCCAGCCCCCAAAAGCCACACAAGGTATACGTGAGGCCTAATCCAAATCTGATTTTGCTATAACCGCCATGATTTAATTCTTTGTGAATAATCTGATATAGAAAACACATCTTCATCTCTCCTCTTTCTGGGCAATTGTTTTGTGCAAAACTTTCTGTGGAACTTTGGGGAGCGACCGATACTAATGACTTGCACCCAAAATCGCTTTCAAGACAGTGATTTGCCACGACACACTATTTTTAATAAATTATTCTTCTTTCCTTCTTCTTTCTTAGTCAATATTATCTACTCATTTTTTTTACAACTCTCATCGTTCGATTTAATTATCCAGTATCTAAACTCCAATAACCTTATTAATTCATAAAGTGCTATCTATTGAAAGGTTTTTAAGTACTTCCAAAATTATAATTTCAGAAATCTTAATCATCCTATCGCATTCCAAGTTGATATAAAACTTGATGAAGATGGATGGATTGGTACTATTTATATGTATATGGACTCAGTTGGCTTCCCATGTATGGTAAAAGCTAGTAGATAAGATCATATTAATAACTAGCATGTACCAAAAGTGGTAGTATATAGTTTTTGGCATTTTTTCCTGTTTGTACTGCATTTTTTTCCAACTTTGTGCTGCATTTTCAACTTATGTATTTTGTGGCATATCAAACAACGGTTACTTCATTCTTTTGTCTTTTATGTTTAGTGGAGTCTTATCCTCGAAAACCTCCTGTACCTAGCTAGAGATAAACTTCATCAATCTGATCTATTGAATACCAAAAATATAATGCTTGGAATAAAGTACTTTTGGATAGGAACTTGAATATCTCTATCATGGCGATCTTTTTACGGCTAAAATTCTAACTAGTCGGACGAGTAAATCCTCTAAACCTGATAATTGGAAAAAAGGCAGTATCATACATAAAGTATCTCGTATTCATGTATGGTCCTGAAAAGGATCGCACTCAAAAAATATAATGTATGCATCATACTTTAATATAAGTATTAATAGCTAATTTTACGACTCATGTGAAGGTAAATAAAAAAAAGTATTTTGCAACCAATAATCACTTTCAGAGATACAAATACAAGTAAACTTAATTATTACTTTTGTATTCATATTTAACTTGAATAGCTCCATTTTTACTACTAATGTAAAGTAAAACAGAAAATGCAGAAGAAACAAAGACATTTCTTTTGTACTGTGATGACCCAAAGGGCCATCTTCTATTTTAGAACTCGAATTCGTGTTCCGAGGCCATAAAACCTCATTTTATCTCTCCTCGATTTATGTGCGCGATTCGGGCGTGATTCCGGAAAGCCTTTATTTGAAAAATTCATGAAATAACAAATTTTGGCCCCAAAAAGTTAATTTTTGTTGACTTCGGTCAACGTTTTGGGTAAATGGATCCCGACCCGTATTCTGACGGTCCAGGTGGATCCATAGTAAAATATGGGACCTGGGCGTATGCCCAGAATCGAATTCCGAAGTTCCTAGCCCGATAAATGAATTTTTGATGAAAATTGTTAAACTGAAATTATAAAGGTTTTAAGAATTTAGTTAATAATAGATCTTGTTGATACCAGGTCCGTATTGTGGTTCTGGAGCTTGTTACAAGTCCGTTATGATATTTATACCTTATATGTGAAATTTGGTGAGAAGCGAGACTGATTTGACGTGATTCGGACCTTTGGTTGAGAAAATAGAAGTTTTGAAACTTCATACAATTTGGTGCTAAATTCGTAGTTTAAGGTGTTATTTTGGTGATTTGATCACGCGAGCAAGTTCATATGATGTTTTAAGACTTGTGTGCATGTTCTGTCTGGAGCCCCGACGGCTCGGGTGAGTTTCAGATAGGCTACGGGATGATTTGCTCTTAGAAAATCTAGTGTGTTTTGCTGCAGCTTGTATTCTTATACTTTGTGCTTCGCGATCACGGAGGGGAAACTGGGCTGGGGGAGGATTTTACTCTACGTGAACGCGAGACTAGGGTTACGAACGCGGAGCATTGAGGTCGGATTTCGAAACTAATTACATATTTGGGCTCGTAGTTGAATGGGTGAATGAGTATTGATCCGAACCTCGAGTTTTGACCAAGCGGGCCCAGGGTCGATTTTTGACTTTTTGGGAAAAATATTGGAAAACTTATAATTATGCATTGGAATTCATTTCTTTAGCGATAATTATTGTTATTAAGTTAATTATGACTAGATACGAGTGATTCAGAAGTGAGAGGAAAAGTGGTGATTGAGGCTTGAGTTTGGCCGTGGAATCGAGGTAAGTATTGTGGCTAACCATAACTTGAGGGATTAGGTAGTGTTGTCTATTTGCTATGTGTTTGGTTGTTGAGTTCGATGTATAGGTGAAATGACGAGTATCTATATGTTGTTGTTAGGTCATAGCATGCAAGTGAGTCTTATTCTTATGATTGTTGTATTCTTTATTCATATTGTTCATGCTTAAAATGGTTATTCTTCATGTTGAACAATTCTTATCATGTTTTACTTGAATTGGATATTTGTTTAGTATTGACTCGAAGTGGAGGTTGACGTTGGCAAGCTAAATATTGATATGAGGCTTGTTACTAATAATTTCTATTGCCCGGTTGTTATTGATTTGTTGTTTGGGTGAGGAAGAGTATTAAACATGTATGATGATGTTGTGCCATTGCATATTTATTTCATGTGAGGAAAATAGTAAAGCACGAAGGGTGATGCCCTGCCATTGTATATTTATTTTCATGTGAGGAAGAGTGTAAAGCACGAAGAGTGATGCCGTGCCATTTTATATTCGTTATCCTTATTCATTTCATTTGTTATGGTGAGGACGAGAGTAAAAGCACGAAGGATGATGGCGTGCACTTGTTTTGCTGTGTTTCTTTACTGTTGTATTATCATGATCTCGTACTCTCCTCAACATGTTTTCCCCTCCCGTTAATATGTGTTTAATTTCTATTATCTGTTATCACGCCCGTATATTGCTTAGCTGCACATGTTGATATATGTGTCTTGTCCTAGCCTCGTAACAACTTCGCCGAGGTTAGGTTCAGCAATTACTAGTACATGGGATCGGTTGTACTGATACTGCACTCTGCAATTTCTGTGCAAATTTCGGTACCAGACCGTGTTGATCAAAGTTGGGTTGCTGTCTTCAGTCCAACAAGAGACCCAAGGTAGATCTGCCGACATTTGTAGACCCTAGAGTCCCCTTCCAATTATCCTAGTTTTCCTGTTTTCTTTTAATTCGAGGACAGTTGTATATTCTTTCAGCCAATATTTGTAGTGATTCTTAAAAAGTCGTGGATTGTGACACCAGATTTTGGGTAGTCATGTATTAGTACTTGGGTTATTATGAATTTTCGTACTTTTTACTCTATTTTGGTTTAAATATTGTTATTTACTGATTTGGATACTGGTTAGCATATTAATTCTTTATCTATTGGCTTGCCTAGCATATTGAAAAGTTAGGCTTCATCACGATGCTGATGGTGGGAAATCTGGCTCGTAACAATTTGGTATCAGATCACTAGGTTGCCTAGGTCTCACAATTCACGAACAAGCTATGTAGAGTCTGAGGGATCGGTACGGAGACGTCTATACTTTTCCCCCAGAGGCTACAGAGTTTATGAACAATTTCACTTCTATTCTTCTCCTCTGTCGTGTGATTTGATCTCTCAATGCTAATTAAAATTTCTACTCTCGTCCTTTTTCAAATGGCAAGAATACGTACCGCTTCATCAGTTGATCAGCAGCCCGAGCCCCCAATGGCAGCTCCTACGAGGGGCAGAGGACGAGGCCGAGGCCGAGGCCGTGCGAGAGGCCGAGGCAGGGGCAAGGCTCAGCCTAGAGCTCGAACAGCAGCACCAGTAGCAGAGCCTCAGGTGGAGTTTGATGATGAGGTCCCGGCCCAGACCGTTCCTGCTGGACTGGCTCAGGTTCCAGTGCGGCTCATAGCCATCCAGTGCTTCAGGATGTTTTGGTCCGTCTAGTCGGCCTTATGAATAGTGTTACTCAGGACGACACATTCCCTGTAACACCAGCCATCTCTAGGGCTAGGGAAGGAGCACAGACTTCCCCTACTCACACTCTAGAGCAGATAGCTCCTTAGTTTTAGACTCCATCAGCTCAACCAGTTGGGGTAGTTTTACCGGGTATTGCAGCACAGTCCGGTGATGGATCAACTATGTCTTCTGATGCTCTGTGGAGATTGGATAGCTTTACCAAGCTCTTCCCCAGGACTATATGGACATTTATCGTGAGGTGTTGCGTAACATGGGGATAGTAGAGACCAATGGGGTCGACTTTGTTACTTTTTGTCTGTCAGGTTCCGCCAAGAAATGGTGGAGGGATTTTTTGTTTGGCCAAAATAGCTGGGTCACCTGCTTTGACTTGGGACCGGTTCTCTCAGCTATTTCTCGAGATGTTCCTTCCTGTTACTCTGAGAGAGGACTATCGCAGGCAATTCGAGTGTCTCCTGCAAGGCAGCATATCTGTTACTCAGTATGAGACCCGCTTCATTGATTTGGATTGTCATGCCCTTCTTATACTCCCCACCGAGATAGAGAGAGAGAGAGGAGGAGGTTTATTGAGGGACTCACTCAACCTATTAGATTGCAGATGGTTAAGGAGACAGGGAACGGGATTTCTTTCAAGGATGCGGCCAATATGGCCAGGCGAGTTTAGATGGTTTTAGCTCAGGAGAGTGGTCAAGGGTCTAACAAGAGGCCTCGTCACTCCTGTAGATTTAGTGGAGCCTCATCTGGAGGTCGGGGTACTTTTGTTAGAGACCATCCGCCAAGGCCGTTTCATTCAGCACTTCAGAGTTCTCACGGTGCTTCGGGTGGCCGTGGCTCTCATATGCAATATTCCGATCAGCTAGCCTACAGTACATCACCAATGCTTATCATTGCACCTTCGCTCAAAAGTTTTCAGGGTGGTTACTTAGGCTGCCAGGGTCAGTTTTAAGGTCATCAGCCACATCAGTTGAAGTCTTGCTATACTTGTGGTTAGGGGTGTACAAAGGAAACCGACAAACCGCACCATCCCGATAATCCGAGTCAAACCGAGAAAAAAACCCGACTATGGTTTGGTTTGACTTAGTTTGGTGTGGGAAAAAAAACCCGACAATAATTGGTTTGGTTTGGTTTTAACTAAAGAAAGTCAAACCGAAACCAAACCAACCCGACATTACATATATAGAAATTTTAGATATATTTAATATATAAATATACTTATTGTGATGTAATTTATAAATATTTCTTAACAAAATTCATAATTTTATCTTTTAAGGTATTATTTTTGGACTTAAAATTTTGAATGATCCAATAAGTTTTATAGCAATTAACATTAGTAAACTAAATAATGCTAACAAAAGCCTAAACCAATATCAAATCAATACTAATGTTAACAAAAGACATTCAATTCAATATTACGAACGGGAATATATTAAATATTTATATTTTGTTTTTCAATAATTAGATAAAAATGCATAATCTTTTTTTATTTTTCTTTATTAGCGTCTAGTCATGTGATTAACACTCCTTTATTAGTCTATTTATTTTATCATGACTTATTACTTTTAGATTATATTTATTTTTATTATAGCTTTTTAATTAGCAATATTTATATTATATAATTTTATTGTCTTTATTATTGAAAATTTTATTATAATGCCATGACATATTTTATATTTTATATTATTTTCTTGGAAAATATTTTATATAGTTGTATCTTACTAGGATTAAAGAAATATTTTGAGCACAATTTATATGTTTTATTCTACGAAGATTTAACCCGAAAAATCCGAGAAAAACCGAGAGTGAAAAACCCGAGTTTTATTGTTTTGGTTTGGTTTTTAGATTTAATAACCCGATACAATTGGTTTGGTTTGGTAAGTATAAAATCCGAACCAACCCGACCTATATACACCCCTACTTGTGGTGATCTAAGGCACATTGCTAGGTATTATCCTCGAGCTTCGACTAGATCTCATCCCCAGGGTTCTCGTGCCATGGTCCCGGAACCGGGTGTTCCACCGCCCGCTTAGCCAGCTAGAGGTAGGGATCAGACAACTAGAGGTGGAGGCTAGCACAAGCGGTGTTCTCGAGATGTTGTTCCGAGTGGTGGGCCCATCCCCGATGCTATGCTTTTCCAGCCAGGCTTGAGGCTGAGTCATCTGACACGGTTATCACATGTACAGTTTCAGTTTGCAATAGGGATGACTCAGTATTATTTGATCCGGGATCTTCTTATTCATATGTGTCATCCTATTTTCCTTCATATTTGGTTGCGCCTTATGATTCTTTGAGTGCTCCCGTATATGTGTCCATACCTATGGTGGATTCTATTATTATAGATCATATTTATCGTTTATGTGTGGTTATTATTGGGGTCTTGAGATTCGTGTAGACCTCCTACTTCTTGATATGGTCGATTTTGATATCATTTTGGGGATGGATTGGCTGTCACCTTATCATGCTATATTAGACTGTCACACCAAGACCATGACCTTAGCCTTGCTGGGGTTGCCATGATTGGAGTGGAGAGAGACTCTTGGTCATTCTTCCAGCAGGGTTATTTCTTATAAGAAGGCTCGGCGTATGTTCGAGAAGGTGTGTTTGGCTTATGTGGCTTATATTCATGATTCCACTGCGAAGGTTCCTTCCATGGATTCCGTACCAGTTGTTCGTGATTTTCCAGAGGTATGTCTTACAGACCTGCCGGGGATGCCACCTGACAGGGCTATTGACTTTTTCATTGATTTTGCTCTTGGCACATATCCCATTTCTATTCTGCCATACCGCATGGCCCTGCTAGAGTTGAAAGAATTGAAGGAGCAGTTGCAAGAAGGGCTTTATTAGACCTAGTGTCTCGCCTTGGGGTGCACCGGTATTGTTTGTAAAGAAGAAAGATAGATCGATGTGGTTGTGTATAGACTATTGGCAGTTGAACAAAGTCACCATAAAAAAAAGTATCCATTGCCGAGGATTGATGAATTTTTTGATAAGCTTTAGGGTGCCAAGGTATTTTCAGAGATTTATTTGAGGTTTAGCTACCATCAGTTGAGGATTAGGGCATCTGATGTCCCTAAGATAGCTTTTCGGACTCGATATAGGCATTGTGACTTTCTAGTAATGTTATTAGGCTTGAAATATTCCCCAATATTATTTATGGATTTGATGAACCGGGTGTTCAAGCATATCTGGATTCCTTCGTGATTGTTTTTATTGATGATATCTTGTTCTACTCGCACAGCCGAGAGGAGCATGAGCAGCATCTTCGGATCATTCTTAAGACTCTGAGAGATAGCCAATTATATGCTAAGTTTTCGAAATGTGAGTTTTGGTTGAGTTTAGTTGCATTCTTGGGTCACATTGTATTAGCAGAAGGTATTCAGGTAGAGCCTAAGAAGATTGAGGCAGTCAAGGACTGGCCTAGATCCACATTAGCTACAAAGATCCAGAGTTTCTTAGGTTTGGCGGGTTATTACCGCCGTTTTGTGGAGGGGTTTTCATCTATAGCAACCCCGATGACCAGGTTGACCCAGAAGGTGCCCCTTTCATGTGGTCGGATGTGACGACCCCAAAGGGTTATCACCGGATTTTTCCCTTATTTCGTGCTTCCGAGGCCTTTAAAACCTCACTTATAGTTGCCTCGATTTGCGTGCGCAGTCCGAGCGCGTAGCCGAAAAGCTTTTATGTTGAAATATGTGAAATTTGTGAAAACTTTGAAGAATTTTGATATTAATATGATTAAAGTTGACTTCGGTCAAAATTTTTGGTAAACAGACCCGGACCCGTGATTTGACGGTCCCGGAAGGTCCGTAGAAAAATATGGGACTCGGACATGTGCCCGGAGTCGAAATCCGAGGTCTAGAACCCGAGTAAAAGAATTTTTCTGTTAATTTATTTTTCTGAAATTGTTAAGGAAAATGGAAATGAAAATTGATTAAAAGACTATGGTATCGGGCTCGTATTTTGGTTCTGACGCCCGGTA
>MU722547.1:30345-49812 GCA_026770625.1 Nicotiana glauca
CGCACGAAGGGACATACCGTGCTATTGTTGATTATATTATGCACGAAGGGTCTTTCCGTGCCATTGTTGGTTATATTTGCACGAAGGATCATTCCGTGCCATGAAATAAGAGTTATGTGAGGAAAGCACGAAGGGTGATGCCGTGCATTTTTATTTGATTGCTTTGGGTGAGGATGAGAGTAAAATCACGAAGGTTGATGCCGTGCAACTGTTGGATTTCTTGTCTCTGTTAATTATTGTTGTGCCCTGTTTCTTATTTAACTGTTTTGGTATACTCCCCCATAGCATGTTTCCCTCCCTTTTAACGGTTTTGGTATTCTTTCCTTTTTTATTTCATATATATATAGAACTGTACAGGTTGATTGGTAGTACTGTCTAGCCTCGTCACTACTTCGCCGGGGCTAGGCCAGGCACTTACTAACACATGGGGTCGGTTGTGCTGATGCTACACTCTGTGCATCTTTTTGCACAGATCCAGGAGCAACTTTTGGACAGTAGCAGTAGGATTGCCCGGGAGCTGTCTTCAGTCCAGGGACTAACGAGGTAGCCTAGCTGGCATTCGCAGGCCGAAGTCCCTTCTATGTTTTAGTTTGTTTTCTTTGTTTAGAGACAAACAGTGTGTAATATCATTTCAGACTTGTTTTTAGTACTCTATAGCAGTCCGTGAGCTAGTGAAACCAGACTCTGGGTAGAGATGTGTTTCAACTTCCGCATTTTGATTTCAGCTTTATAAGCTTAAAGTCTTCCACTTTTATTTAATTGTTTTCGTATGTTTATATTGTTGAGGAATTATCAGAGAATGTTTACTGTTTGGCTGGCCTAGCTCCGTTAGTAGGCGCCATCACGACTCCCGATGGTGGAAAATCCGGTTCATGACAGACGGACAAGTATGAGGTGATCTTTCAGAAGCTTAAGACAGCTTTGAATATGGCGCCGGTGTTGGTATTGCCTACAGGTTCAAGGCCCTATACAATATATTGTGATGCATCTCGAATTGTACTTGATGAGATATTGATGCAGAGTGGCAAGTTTATTGCATACGCTTCACGACAACTGAAGATTCAGGAGAAGAATTATAAAGTTCATGACTTGGAGCTAGTATCCATTGTTCACGCGCTGAAGATCTGGAAGCACTATCTATATGGCATGTCGTGTGAGGTGGTCACGGATCATAAGAGTTTGCAGTATTGGTTCAAGCAGAAATAAATCAATTTGAGGTAGAGAAGGTGGTTGGAGCTATTGAAAGACTATGATATCACCATCTTGTATCATCCCTAGAAGGCCAATGTGGTGGTCGATGCTTTGATTAGGAAGTCAACTAGTATGGGCAGCCTTGCATATATTCCAGTCGGTGAGAGACCGCTTGCTTTGGATGTTCAGTCTTTGACCAATCAGTTCGTGAGGTTGGATGTTTATGAGCCCATCTGTGTTTTAGCTTGTGCAGTTGCTCGGTCATCATTGTTTGAGCGTATCAGGGAGAGGTAGTATGATGATCGTCATTTGCTTGTCCTTAGGGACACAGTCCGGCATGATGATGCCAAGCATGTTACAGTTGGAGATGATGGAGGTTTGAGGATGCAAGTTCGTGTTTGTGTTCCTAATGTGGATGGAATTCATGAGTTGATTCTAGAGGAGGCCCATAGTTCCCAGTATTCTATTTATCCGGGCACCGGTAAGATGTATCAGGACTTGCGGCAATATTATTGGTAGAGGAGGATGAAAAAAGATATTATTGCATATGTAGCTCAGTGTTTGAATTGTCAGCATGTAAAACATGAGCATCAGAGACTAGGTGGTTTGCTTTAGAAGATTAAGATTCCTGAGTGGAAGTGGGAGCGTATCACTATGGATTTCGTTTTCGGACTCCCACGGACTTAGAGGAAGTTCGACGCAGTATGGGTTATGGATAGGCTGACCAAGTCAGCGCATTTCATTCCTGTGGCAGTTTCCTATTCTCTAGAGCGGTTGGTAGAGATCTATATCCGTGAGATCGTTCGTCTTCATGGTGTGTCAGTGTCTATCATTTCTGATTGAGGTACGCAGTTTACCTCGTATTTCTGGGGAGCAATACAATGTGAGTTGGGTACGCGGGTCGAGTTGAGCATATCGTTTCATCCTTAAACAGACGGACAGTCTGAGTGTACTATTCAGATCTTGGAGGATATGATCCGCGCCTGTGTTATTGAATTTAGAGGTTCTTGGGATCAGTTCTTTCCGTTAGTGCAACTTGCCTACAACAACAATTATCATTCAAGCATCCAGATGGCTCCCTATGAGGCATTATATGGTAGTCAGTGTCAATCGTCGGTTGGGTGGTTTGAGCCGGGGGAGGCTCTATTATTGGGCACTGATTTAGTGTAGGATCCGTTGGATAAGGTTAAAGATCATTCAGGATAGACTTTGTACAACTCGGTCTAGTTAGAAGAATTTTTCCGACCATAAGGTTCGTGACGTGGCATTCATGGTTGGAGAGAGAGTATTTCTTCGGGTGACACCCATGAAGGATGCGATGCGATTTGGGAAGAAGGGAAAGTTAAGCCCTAGGTTCATCGGTCCTTTTGAGATCCTTGATTGAGTAGGGGAGGTGGCCTACCGACTCGCGTTGCCACTAGGTTTATCAGCGGTGCATCTAGTGTTTTATGTTTCCAAGCTTTGGAAGTATCACGACGATCCATCCCACGTGTTAGACTTCAGTACTGTCCAGTTGGACCAGTATCTGACCTACAAGGAGGAGCCAGTAGCCATTTTAGACCGGCAGGTTCGTAAGTTGAGATTGAAGAGTTACCCTTCGATTCGAGTGTAGTGGAGAGGTCAGCCTGTTGAGGCAGCTACCTAGGAGTCCGATTTTGATATGTAGAGCAGATATCCCCATCTTTTTACCGGCTCAGGTACTTTTCTATGTCAATTCGAGGACGAACGGTTGTCTTAGAGGTGGAGAATGTAATGAACAAATGGACCATCTTCTTTTTTAGAACTCAAATTCATGTTCTGAGGCCTTAAACTCATTTTATCTCTCCTCGATTTGCATGAATAGTCGGGGCGTGATTTTGAAAAGTGTTTATTTGGAAAATTCATGAAACAATAATTTTTGGCCAAAAAAAGTTAATTTTTGCTGACTTCGGTCAACATTTTGGGTAAACGGACTCGGTACCGTGTTCTAACGGTCCCGGTGGGTCCGTAGTAAAATATGGGACCTGGACGTATGTCTAGAATTAAATTTTGAGGTCCCTAACCCGAGAAATAAATTTTTGATGAAAATTGTTAAACTGAAATTATAATGGTTTTAAGAATTTGGTTAATAACTGATCCTGTTGATAACGGGTCCATATTATGGTTTCGAAGCTCGGTACAAGTCTTTTATGATATTTATATCTTATTTGTGAAACTTGGTGAGAAACGGGACTAATTTGACGTGATTCGGACCTTTGGTTGATAAAATAGACGTTTTGAAACTTTCTTGAAAATTTCATGTAATTTGGTGCTAAATTCGTAGTTCTAGGTGTTAGTTTGACAATTTGATCGTGTGAGCAGGTTCGTATGATATTTTAAGACTTGTGTGCATGTTTGGTTTGGAGCTCCGAAGGATCGGGTGAATTTCAGATGGGCTACGGGATGATTTGCACTTAGAAAATCTAGTGTGTTTTGTTGCAGTTGGTATTATGATACTTTGTACTTCGCATTCGTGAAGCCATTCTCTCGATCGCGAAAGGGAATTTGGGATGGGGGAGGATTTCACTCTATGCAAACGCGAGACTAGGGTCGCGAACATGGAGCATTGGGAGGAGTTTCTCTATGTGAACATGATTGGTCGACCGCGAACATGTTGCTTTAGGAAGGCTGGTAAGGGGACCTTGAAAACCCTATGCGAACGTGAGCCCCGTATCGCGAATGTGAAGTTAGGGCAGGCTAAACCTTCACGAACGTGTAGTGTTTTCCACGATCGCATAAGTCCTGGTAAGGTTGCTTTTCGCGAATGCAACAGTGTTCATGCGATCGCGATGAACACTGTCGCCCAGCACTTAAAACAGAAGCAGAAACGGGAATTGGCCCTTATTTCAAATTTTCAAAAACTAGAGACTTAGAGTTGATTTTCAAGAGACAATTTCTGCCCCCAAATTGTTGTAAATGATTCTAAACTACTTTCTTCCAATTACCCATTGCATTTCATCAATTTTCAACCAAAAATCTAAGGTTTTCATGGTGGAAATTGGGGGTTTGGTTAGAATTAGGGATTTCTGTATAATTGAAATTTAGACCTCAATTTGAGGTCGAATTTTGAAACTAAGTATATATTTGGGCTCGTAGATGAATGGGTTTTCCTAACCTCAACTTTTGACCAAGCGGGCCCGGGGTCGGGTTTTTGACGTTTTAGGAAAATATTGGGAAACTTATAATTATGAATTGGAATTGATTTATTTAGTGATAATTATGTGTTTGTGGTTAACCTTAACTTGAGGGATTAGGTAGTGTTGTCTATTTGCTATTTGTTTGGTTGTTGAGTTCGACGTATATGTGAGGTGACGAGTATCTATATATTGTTGTGGGGTCATAGCATGCGAGTGAGTCTTATTCTTGTGATTGTTGTATTCTTTATTTGTAATGTTCATGCTTAAACTGGTTATTCTTAAAATTCTTATCATGTTTTACTGGAATTGGATATTTGTTGAGTATTGACTCGAAGTTGAGGTTGACGTTGGCAAGCTTAATATTGATATGGGGCTTGTTACTAATAATTTCTACTGACCGGTTGTTATTGATTTGTTGTTTGGGTCAGGAAGAGTATAAAGCATGAAGGGTGATGCGGTCCCATTGCATATTTATTTTCATGTGAGAAAGAGTGTAAAGCACGAAGGTTGATGCCGCGCCATTGCATATTTATTTTCATATGATGAAGAGTGTAAAGCACGAAGGGTGATACCGTGCCATTGCATTTTTATTTTCATGTGAGGAAGAGTGTAAAGCACGAAGGGTGATGCCGTATCATTTTATATTCATTATCCTTATTCATTTCATTTGTTATGGTGAGGACGAGAGTAAAAGCACAAAGGATGATGTCGTGCTCTTGTTTTGCTGTGTTTCTTTACTGTTATATTCTCATGATCTCGTATTCCCCTCAGCATGATTTCCCCCTCCCGTTAATATGTGTTTAATTTTTATTATCTGTTATTAAGCCTGTATATTGCTTAACTTCACAGGTTTATATATGTGTCTTGTCCTAGCTTCATCATTACTTCACCGAGGTTAGGCTCGGCACTTACCAGTACACGGGGTCGGTTGTACTGATAATGTACTCTGCACTTTCTGTGCAGATTTCGGTACCAGACCGTTTTAATCAGAGTTGGGTTGCTGCCTTCAGTCCAACAGGAGACCCAAGGTAGATCTGCCGCTGTTCGCAGACCTTGGAGTCCCCTTCTAGTTATCCTAGTTTTCCTGTTTTCTTTTAATTCGAGTACAGTTGTATTTTCTTTCAGCCAGTATTTTAGTGACTATTAAAAGTTCATGGATTGTGACACCAGATTTTGGGTAGTCGTGTATTATTACTTGGGTTATTATGAATTTTTGCACTTCTTTACTCTATTTTGGTTTAAATATTGTTATTTACTGATTTGGATAGTGGTTCGTGTATTAATTCTTTATCTGATGGCTTGCCTAGCATTCTAAAAAGTTAGGCGCTATCATGATCCCGATAATGAAAAAATCCGGGTCATGCATATACCCTCACTAAAAGTTCACAAGCTTATTTACAACAAATGCAGTTCTTGAGCCTACATGTACAAATTCAGATTAGTCAGCCAATGGATTTTAAATATTGGATGCCTAAAGCAAAGGAACAAACAGGAATGTAATATCTTTGTTCTCAATGAGACTTGATCCTTGCCCTTTTCTTTCTTCAAAGTTGTTCAAAAACACTTAATTTTCTCGAAGACAATCTGCGAGTTTAAGGGCCACTTTGACTTTAGTAGATATCAACTCAAGCTCTGTAATTCAATTTTATCAATCACCTTTTAAACTTTCATTAGTAAATGCATACCACAATTTTATTATGAATAAGGTTATAGTGAAGAACATGTATCTACTATCGCGCACTGATGATTTATTTGACCGGCTTTAGGGTGCTAGAGTGTTTTTAAAAATTGATTTAAGGGCAGGATATCATCAGCTAAAGATTTAGGATTCAGATATCTCGAAGACTACTTTCAGTACTCGATATGGTCATTACGATTTTCTCGTGATGTCATTTGAGTTGACCAATGCCCCAACAACATTTATGCACTCGATGAATAGTGTATTCCATCCGTATCTCAATTCTTTCGTCATCGTATTCATTGACGATATCTTGGTGTGCTCTTGGAGCCGGGAGAATCATGAGCAGCATTTGAGGATCATGCTCCAGACCTTGAGTGAGGGAAGTTATATGCACATTTTTCCAAGTGTGAGTTTTGGCTTGATTTAGTGGCGTTTTTGGGTTATGTCGTATCTAGGGAGGGGATGAAGGTAGATCCGAAGAAGATTGAGGCAATTTAGAGTTGCCTCAGACCGTCTTCAACTACTGAGATCCAGAGTTTCCTTAGTTTGGCAACTCAAGATTACTTTGGCTACAACCCTAGTTTTAGTGTTACCTACAGGTCCGGGGGCTTACATTGTGTATTATGATGCGTCATGTATTGGTCTTGGTGTGGTGCTGATGCAAGATTGTAGGGTGATTGCCTATGCATCCCGGTTGTTGAAAGTTCATGAGAAGAATTATCCTGTGCATGACTTGGAGTTGGCGGACATTGTTCACGTATTGATGATTTGGAGGCATTATATGTACGATGTTCTATGTGATGTATATTTAGAGTCTCCAATATCTATTCAAGCAGAAGAACCTTAATTCGTGACAACAGAGATGGTTAGAGTTTCTTAAAGACTATGATATTACCATACTATATCATCGCAGGAACGCCAATGTTGTGGCCGATGCATTGAGTAGGAATGTAGAGAGTATGGGCGGTACTGGTCTATTTACCGGTAACAGAGAGGCCACTAGCCATGGATGTTTTGGCCTTGGCCAATCAGTTTGTAAGATTGGACGTTTTGGAGCCTAGCCGGATTCTTGTTTGTGTGGTTTCTCGATCTTCTTTGTATGAGCGCACCAGAGAGCGCCAGTATGACGACCCCCATTTGCTTTTCCTTAAGGACATAGTACAGCATGGCGATGCCTAGTAGGTTTCTATCGGTAATGACGGGGTGTTGTGGATGCATGGCTAGATATACGTGCCCAATATGGATGGGTTGCGTGAGTTGATCCTTAAGAAGGCCCACTGTTCGCGGTACTCCATTCATTCTGGTGCCGTTAAGATGTATTAGGATTTATGGCAACACTATTCATGGATGAGAATGAAGAAAAATATAGTGAAGTATGTGGCTCGGTGCTTGATTTGTCAGCAGGTAAAGTACAAGAATCAAAGGATCTATGGTTTGCTTCAGAGACTTAAGATTCTCGAGTAGAAGTGGGAGCTATTACCATGGATTCATTGTTGGGCTCCTACGGACTGTGAAAAAATTTGACGCAATGTGGGTTATTATGGATTGGCTGACCAAGTAGGCACATTTCATTCCAGTGGTGACTACCTATTCTTCATATCAGCTGGCTCAGATCTATATCCGTGAGATTGTTCATCTCTATGGTGTGACAGTATCTATTATCTTCAATCGTGGCACACAGTTTACATTGCATTTCTGAAGAGTCGTTCAACATGAGTTGGTCATGCGAGTTGAGTACAACATTTCACCCTCAGATGAATGGGCAGTCCGAGCGCACCATTCAGATCTTGAAGGATATGTTATATGCATGTGTTATGAATTTTAGGGATTCTTGGGATCAGTTTCTACTACTTTCAGAGTTTGTCTACAACAACAGTTAGAAATCGAGTATTCAAATGGCTCCTTATGTGACCTTATATAGGAGGTAGTGTCGTTTTCTAGTTGGTTGGTTTGAGTCGGGGGAGGATATGTTGTTGGGTACTTATTTGGTTCAGGATGCCTTGGAGAAAATCAAGTTGATTCAGGATCGGTTTCGTACAACACAATCTAGGCAGAAAAGTTATATTGATAGGAAGGTTCGTGATGTAGGGGAGTTCATAAAAATTTGAAAACCCGAACCAAACCGAAAACCAAACCAAACCGACCAAAAAAACCGATACTTTTGGTTTGGTTTGGTTTTGGTTTTGAAATTTAAAAACCGATCAAATTTGGATTGGTTTTGGTTTTAATTAAAAAAACCGAACCAAACCGAATATAGGAGTAACTATTTTAAATTTATTATTACACCCATATATATGTATACTTTTATACAAAGTTTTAAAATTTTTATAGTAAATATTAGTCATTTGCACTTTTAGTACAGTTCTTTACCTTTACATTCTAGTTTAATTGGTAGTTTTTTTTGTTAAGTGTAAGAATCTATTTCATGTTAAAAATAATATATTTTTAATTGAATCCTTAAATTATTCATCACTATTTGATTCAATTATCATCAATATATCTTGGTAAATAATAGATTTGTCAAAGGGCAATTGATTTAGTGTTACATTGAAAATGTGGTCACCAAAATGTGTGTTTGGCAGTGTATGTCTTATATTTAAGAAAAAATCGACAAATAACAGAAAATAACCGACATAAACCGAATCGAGAAAAAACTGACTTAATTGGTTTGGTTTGGTTCTAATATTTGAAAAACTGACTTACTTGGTTTGGTTTCTTTTTAGGGAAGAACCGATCCAAACCGAACCATGAACACCCCTATCGTGATGTAGCATTTGTGGTGGGAGAGAGGGTTTTTGGCAGGTTTCACCCATGAAGAGTGTGATGAGGTTTAGGAAGAAGCGCAAGTTGAGCCCTAGGTATATTGGTCATTTTTAGATCCTTGAGAGAATTGGGGAGTTGTCCTACAAACTTGTATTGTCACCCAGCTTTTCGGTAGCTAACCGGTGTTCCATGTTTTTATGCTGTGGAAGTATTATCGTGAGTTGTCCCATGTATTGTATTTAGCTCAGTCCAATTGGACAAGTATTTGTCTTATGTTGAGGAGGTCGTGGCCATCTTGGAAAGGCAGGTCCAAAAGTTGAGGTCAAAGAACATTGCTTCATTGAAGGTTCAATGGAGGGGTCAAGCAGTTGATGAGGTGACTTGGGAGACCGAGCATAATATGCATTCCCGTTATCCTCACCTTTTCAACAATTCAGGTATGTCTCTATACTCGTTCGAGGATGAATGTTTGTTTTAAGAGGGGGAGAATGTAGTGGCCCTACCAGTCATTTTGTGTATTTGAGCCCCAATCCCCTTTAGATGCTTCACACATATGTGGTTTATGACTTGCGGGGTTGATTAGTATCGTTTTGGGAAGGTTTTGGGTTGATTTGGATCTTTGATTCTTGGTTTAGAAGCCTAAGTTGATTATGCTGACCAAAGTTTAGCTTTTATAAAAATGACACCGCAACAATATTTTTATGTCTCCTAGAGGTTCGTTTTGTGATTTGAGACTTGAGCGTATTCCAGGAATTGAATTCGGAGATCCATATGTTGAATTGACTTGGTTTGTCGAAAGTTGGCAATTTGAGGTTTAGAAGATTTCTCAAGTTTGACCGTAGGTTGACTTTTTGGGCCATCGGGTTCAAATTTTGGTTTGGAACTTAAATAGGTCTATTTTTCAATTTGGAGCTTGTCTGCGTAGTTTGGTGACATTTGGAATTAATTTAATAGGATTCTGACGCTTGGTTGCAATTCTAGAGGTTTTTGAGTTTTCTTTGAAATTCATGCATTTTGATGTCTGATTCATAGTTCTAGATATTATTTTTGTGTTTTGATCGGACGAGCAAGTTCATATTACATTTTTAGACTTGATGGATATTTGGTTCTAAGCCCCGAGGGCTTAGATGAGTTTCGAACGTGTTTCAGAATGGTTTTGAACTGAAACAGGTTATTGGTGTGTTGGCGTCTCTGATGTCGTAATTGCGAACACCAGCATCGCAATTGCGATCTTAATAGGGGGTCTAAGGTGTCACAACTGCGGTGCCTGGATCGCAATTACGAAGTTGCACCTGGGATAGGTAGGTTCGCATTTGCGACGCCTTTGTTGCATATGCGAGAGAAGCAGGCTTCGCAATTATGAAGCCCATGTCACACTTGCAACTTCCCGCATAATTTATTAGTGTTGTAATTGTGAGGCATTGCAAGGGATTGCATTTGCGAACCCAGTGTCGCAATTGCGACACTGGAACCGAACAAAATATTAGAAAGTCAGGATTTTATCTCTTTTTTTCTCTTTTTAAAACCCTAAAATTGGTAGGAGGCGATTTGGAGAGAGGATTTTTATCTACAATCATTGGGTAAGTGATTCTAATCAATTTTCAACTATATTTTATGATTATATCATACATTTAATATCATATTTACGAGAATCAAAGAGGAGTTTTTGGGGATTTTAGTCAAAGTTTTAAAAAAGGAGAATTTGAATTTTGAGAATCGATTTAGACCCGAATTTGAAAACAAAACGCACATATGGACTCGTGGGTTTATGGATAGTCGGAATCTACTCTTGGACTCGAGTTTTGACCGGCATGCCTGAGGTTAATTTTTGTTTACTTTTGGAAAATAGTGTAAAGATCATAGTTTTATCTGTTGTAATTAGTTTCTCTTGCAATATTTGATGATATTAAGTCATTTTTGGTTTTGAGCCGTGGTAGAGGCAAATTTTAGGGAAAATATCTATCTTCGAGAGCTGGTTTGGCCTAGTTGAGGTAAGTATCTTGCATAACTTTGTGTGGAAGAATTCTCCCTTAGGATTGTGTTGATTGTGCTATTTGTATTATGTGGAAGACGTGTACACGAGGTGGTGAGTGTGTACACAGTCTAAATATGGTAACTGACCGATTTAGACTTTTTATACTTTCTTCATGCATTTCATTGAATTATGATAACATACTATATCTCCCATCGTCAAATTTATTCTTACATTCTTTATTTGACGTTGTTAGCATATATTCCACCTTTATTGTTATATTTGTTCCTATATACTTTAGTTGAAATTGTTACCTCTTTTATTGTCTTGTTGTCATGATCTAGATTTTTCACCCTCGGGAGTCATGATGGCGTCTACTAATGTGAGCTAGGCAAGTCAGTTATGTGAACAACTTACCTTTTTACCCATTTTATATTCATTAACAATTGCGAAATAATATCATTTAAACAGCGGAATTTAACATAAGCGGAAGAAAAATAATAAGCTAGCTGAACATGAATCCATACAACTGCTTGAGTCTCAACTACCCAGAACTGGTGTCACAGTTTCACAGACAGTCTAAGAATACTACAAATAAAGGTCTAAAAGAAATAAATACAACATTGTCTCTAGAAATGCATGAAAGAAACAGGAATAGTAGATAGACGAAGACGCCAAGGCCTGCGGACGCCTGCAGGACAACCTCAGGTCGTCTGATGAGCTAGAATCAGCAATCCCACCACAATTCGAAGTCTACAACACTAGGGTCTACACAAAAAAGTATAGAGTGTAGTATTAGCACAACCGACCCCATGTGCTGGTAAGTGCCTAGCCTAACCCCGGCGAAGTAGTGACGAGGCTAGGACCAGACCACCAAATAAACCTGTGCAATTGTATAATATATAGTGGAAAGTAAAGCAGAAATAATACTCGTCACCATGCCTATACGTCGTACTCGACAATTACCACATAGCAAATAGAACTCGACTCCTAATCCCTCAAGCTTAGGTTAGAGCAAACACTTACCTCGAATTTCCACGGCTAACTCAATCCTCAACAATCGCCTTTCCTTTCGAATTCGGCTCCAAATCAATTGTATCTATAGATAAATGACTTCATACATCAAATAATGCTAAACAATTCGAATCCAATGCCTAATTATAGCTTTCCAATCATTCTTCCCAAAAACCGACCCCGGACCCGCTTGGTCAAAACACGAGGTTCGGATCAAAATCAAATCCCCCATTCACCCACGAGTCCAAATATATATTTATTTCCAGAATTCAACCCCAAAAAGTGGTCTAAATCACCATTCATCAAAAACCCCTAGTTCTACACAAATCCCTAATTTTCTACCTTAATTACATGTTTTAGTCCTAGAATTCTAGTGGGTATTGATAGAAAATGAAGAAAACAATTTACAATGCTTACCCAAGAAACTTTGGTGAAGAAGTGATTCAAAAATCGCCTAGGAGCTTTGGAGAAGAAAGGGTTTATGAAAATTTTATGAAATCCAGTTTTTTGTTCTGTTTTGGGCCCTTTAAAATCACTAGGCAAAAACATTCTTCGCGTTCGCGATAGGCTTACCGCATTCCCGATGAGTCAGGTCTGAAGAACTTCGCGTTCGCGAAACTGGGCTCACGTTCACAAAGCTTTAACACCTCGATCCCTTGTGTTCGCGGGCCAGTGGCCGCATTCGCGTAGAATAAAATGAGAAATCCCTTCCCAAGCCCATTGCGTTACGCGTTCGCGAGATCCTGGATGCGTTCACGAAGGGTAATCCCCCCTCAGCTTTGCATTCGCATCCCAGGCTTCACGTTCGCAAAAAAGAAAAGGTGGCACTTGGGATTTTTGCCTTACGCGTTCGCGAGTGGAACCACGCGAATGCGAAGAACAAATTCCCTTAGCACTAAACAGCAAAATCTGCAACTTTTTATCACATCTGAAACACACCTGAGCCCTCGGGGCTCCTAACCAAACACACATACTAATTCAACATCATACAAACTTATTCGTGCGATCAAATCACCTAAATAACCTCAAAAACAATGAATCAAACCTCAAAATCATGAATTTTTCCTCAAACTTCATCGAGTTTTAAATTTAGAAATTCAAGTCCAAATCACGTCAAACGACGTCCGTTTTTCAACCAAATTTTACAGGAAAGACTTAAAACATATATAAGACATGTACCTGGCGCCGAAATCAAAATACGGGACCGATACTATCACTTTCTCATCAGATTTCATTTCCAATTTTTCTAAACATTTCCAGAAAACAATTTTTCTAAACAAATTCATTTCTCGGGCTCGGGACCTCGGAATGCGATTTCGGGCTTACGCTCAAGTCCCATATTTTCCTACGGACCCTTCGGTATCGTCAAATCATCGGTCCGTTTGCCCAAAATGTTGACCAAAGTCAAATTTATTCATTTTAAGATCAAAACTTATCATTTTTCATAGAATTTCATATTTAAGCTTTTCGGCTAAGCGCCCGGACTGCGTACGCAAATCGAGGCATCTCTAAATAAGGTTTTTAAGGCCTCGGAGACATAGAATTCAATTAGAAATAGGTGATGACCCTTTGGGTCGTCACATTCTCCACCTCTAAAATAACTGTTTATCCTCGAACGGATAGAAGAAAGGAGTACATGAGTCGGGGAAAAGATGAGGATAACGGCTCCGCATATCGAACTCAGACTCCTAGGTCGATGCCTCAGGAGGCGGAGTTCTTCACTGAACATGAACAGAAGGGAAACTCTTTGAACTCAACTGACGAACCTGCCGGTCTAGAATAGCCACCAGCTCCTCCTCATAAGATAAGTCCTTGACCAGCTGGACAGTGCTGAGAACCTCATGACAGCTGTGTTGATAATCCTGGGGATCCTCAGTAGATGCACCGTTGAATGTAATAGTTACGAGCTTGGGGAAAATCATCCAATCTCCACAAAGCCTCCGAAGACATAGCTGATCCATCACCAGTCTGAGCTACTGCCCGGCTGAAGAAGCAGTACATGACCTCGCTATTCGCGAAAGGACAAGAGCAGAGGTTTCAATTAGCATTTGAGAGAACAAAATCGCACGACAGGGAAAAATAGAAGTGAAACTTTTCCTAACTCTGCAGCCTTTGGGGATAAATACAGACGTCTTTGTACTGATCCCTCAAACTCTACTAAGTTTGTCTGTGAACTGTGAGACCCATGTAACCTAGCGCTCTGACACAAACTTGTTACGACCCAAATTTCCCACCCTCGGAAGTCGTGATGATGCCTACTAATGTGAGCTAGGCAAGCCAATTAACTGAACAAATTATCTTTTTACCCATTTTATATTCATCAACAATTGCGAAATAATATAATTTAAACAGTGGAATTTAACATAAGCGGAAGAAAAGCAATAAGCTAGCTGAACATGAATCCAATACAACTACTTGAGTCTTAACTACCCAGAAGTGGTGTCATAGTTTCACAGACGGAAAGAAATAAATACAACACTATCTCTAGAAATGCATGAAAGAAACAAGAATAGTAGATAGAAGAAGATTTCAAGGCATGCGGACGTCTGCAGGACTACCAGTTCGTCTGATGAGCTAGAACCAGTAATCCTTGCATGGTCCAAAGTCTACAACACTGGGTTCTACACAAAAAAGTATAGAGTGTAGTATCCACACAACCGACCCCATATCGCGCTCCCTTTTTCTCACAAAATCGGGTTCAGGACATTTGGGTATAGAACAAATTGTTCCCTTTTAGGAATTAGGTTTAAGAGAATTGAAGAGTCGCCACCTAATAATTTAAGTGCATTAGGACACTAAGAAGCGTCTTGTTTAGATAACCAGAGATTGGGCAAGGACTTGAAATTATTCCAAGGGGAAGGTGTTAGGCACCCCTCAGAATCCACTAGTGTGGTTCCCGGCCAAGCTATTGTTGTGACTTAAGTTACAAATAATACATAGGCAATCAGGATTTCCTAATAAGAGGCGATTTTCACATGAAGGTTAGAAATAAACAAAGTCGGAAAGTGTTAAAAAGAGTTGATTTTCTTAGGAGAAACGTTTTAAAAGATTTAAAAGAAACCAAGAACAAAGGGAAGGGGGTCCTAGGTTTATTAATAATATGGATCACCCCACACAACACCCGGTAATCACTTATACACGTGGTGTTATCGCGTGGTCATCATATCCATATCTACCCTTCCCACCCTGTTAAGGTATTAAAGCGCGGAATAGTCTCATTTTCTTATTGCCTGCTATTACCCGCCCTGATCCTATCAGCCCCGGAGGTGCTTAGGACTACTAATCCTAAAAGGAGGGGAGGTTGGATTATTTATGGTTTCAAAGGTAAAAATACTAAGGCGACAAGCCTAAAACAAATATAACAAGTATGGGGAAACATTTAAACAAACGAAAGGCTCAAACAGACCTCCTTTAGGCAAAGAAAAGCAAGTAGTTAGCATGATTTGCATGTACTATTTAATGTCTAATTAAAACTTAAAAGTTTGAGACAGATTGATTTATTACATAGTTCAGATAGGAAGACTGACTCAGGCCTGCCTGCTGGTCGTAGTTAATAAAATCTGATTCAGTTTACAAGTTTGTCCTAACGCTTGCCTAAGTATTAGACGGAACCTATAGGCATGATATCTGTTGATTTCAGAAACAAATAAGAAAACTGATTGTAGATTGATTTGGGGTAAAAAAAAGAAAATTTTCAGTTTAAAGCGAGTTTTAGTAGGAAAGCACAAGTTCTACAATTGGTAATACGTTATTACTGCTAGTTTTTAAACTTACCAATGAGTGACGCAATTCAAATTTGATTAGAACCCCTATAGGCATGCTTTCTATGTGTTTGCCAACTTAAAACATTTTTATAGACATAGAAGAGTACAAAAATTCTACAACATTATATCTAAGCGTTGCGTGATATCTAATTATATTTTTCTGGTTATTAGGACCTATAGACAAGTTTGCCTAGTGAAAAGCGGGTATGCAAGAATCAGAAAGGACCTATAGGCATATTTTCTACGTGCATGTGTAGAAGCTATAGATATAATATCTACGTGAAAGTGCAGGATCCGTATAGTCATGGCATCTAAATGAGAATGCTAAAGTTCTTATAGTCATGGCATCTAAATAAGAACGCTGAAGTTCTTATAGATACGGTAACTAAATTAGAACACAGAAATGCTTATAGGCATGGTAGGTACACGAGAAATGCAGAAATCTTATAGGCATGGTAGCTACATGAAAAATGCAGAAATCTTATAAACATGATAACTACATGAAAAATGCAGAAATCTTATAGGCATGGTAACTAAATGAGAATGCAAAATGTTGATAGGCATGGTAGCTATGCAAAAATCTTATAGGCGTGGTAATTATATGAAAAATGCAAAAATCATATAGGCATGGTAACTTTATGAAAAATGTAGAAACTAGAGATCCATATAGGCAAGTTATCTACCCTTTTACATGCATGGTTACCCCTCCCTTTTCACTAACCATCCCTCAAAAGTTTATTACAAAGTTATTATAGTCCAAAGAAAATAAAGTAAGAAAAATACATCAGAAATTAAAAATTACAACCAAGGAGAGCCTAATTCAGACTTCCTGTCTGCAATATAAAGTAAACCAACTCCAATGATCGTGTTTCAGAGCCTTTCTCTCATTTGGATGTGTCAGATTTCTCTAAGAGCCTCATATGGACTCCGGGCTGTGCTCACACCCAAATCCATTACAAATTAAACATAGTGCAGTGTGGAAGGGTCAGCCCTCAGGTGTCCAAGTTCAAAGGGAACTCAAGGTCCCAAGGCAAGGCTCACAAGAGGGGGGCACAACTTAAGAACTAGGAGAGAGTGCAAGTGCAAAATTCTGAAAAAGGAAAAGGGGAAGGGAAATAGTACACATAGGGATATAGGGAATGGGTAGTTTCAAGAGATAAAATCAGGCTAGCGGGCCTAACCCAACAATAAGAGATAATGGCACACCCATAAGCCTACTGGAACACATTGTTTAGAGGTTAGGATCCCCTAAGGGATCAAGTTTAATCCATAGATAATAACTTGCATATTGCCATGTTTTAAACTTGTAACTCAAGCACATAAAGGGAATTGGGATATGGATTCATAGCAGAAACAAGCAAAAGGAAATCAACATGCTAGTTTAGGTATTTAACTCTGCAGAAGTAGTAAAAAGACATGGATGTAGAAAGTTGTAAGTAAACACATTGTGGTGATGCTGAAAATTAAAATTAGGACATACTAGTTTCAAAGAAACAAGTAGAAAAGCAGTAGTCTTGTAAAAGCCAAAGTGCAAACAGGAAGACAGAATACTACACGTGTGAGTTCAGAAGAGATTGTGAAATTGTGAAGTCTGAAGTCCTGTTAATCGTGAAAGGGGTTGTGTCTTTTATAGTATAGAAAGCAGGCAGAAATAAGGTAAGAAAATAGTTTGAAAACTGATTGTCAATCAATTACAGAAGGCTTCCCTTAATTAAGGGATTCAAATTCAAACGGGTAAAACCATTTAAGGAAAGGAATTAAATAAACATTTTGTGTAAAGCATGCAATTGAGGGAAAATATATAAAGGTTAATTAAGGAAAGGGCTTTGATAATACACGGTTTGTGCAAATAAGGCAAGGGAATCAATTAACAGCCAGTAAATCACAAGGTTTGAGATTTGGTATGAATCAACCAAGTCATAAAAGATGAAGAAAGGTTTTAATTAAGTCGAGTCACAGAGGAAATCAGTAAAAGATAGAAAGAAATCAATCAAGCTATACTCAGAAGGAAGTTTACACTAATTGCAAATTTGAAAATCATTTAGAGGAAAATACATCATATATAAGGAGCATATGAGTATGAAAGAAGACTATCGTGTAAATCAGTAGAAAAAATCCAGTGTAGAAGATTTTAGCAAAACGTTCAGCATTGTATGATAACAAATGTCCAAATTCAGTTTAGAGACTCAAAGTCAGTGTGACATAGTTAAGGGCTCTAAAATAAAACCCTAGTTCGAGCAAACCAGAAAGCAAAGAAGAGAGGGCAAGCAAATTGAATCGAAATCATGTTTAGAGGTTTCAGAAGAGGACTGAAGCTTCTAACATGCTTCTTTCAAAACTCGTGATGCAAACACAGTAGAGGTATTCAAAGAACATAATGGGAAATAGTAGAAGAAACATGCTTTTTAGAAGAAACCTAACCAAGTTTCAGCAAAGGAAAAATAGTAAAAATACTTAAGAATACACTAGGAAAATATAGTAGAAGAAACATGCTTAAGAAGGTCTTTTCTTAGAAGAAACTTAAACAAGGATCAGTGGAACACAGTAGAAAGGTATAGTATAGTAGGACCTAGTAGAAGAAATACCAGAACATAGTAGAAAGTTATGAGAACATAATACGGAGAACATGATAGAAGAACATACAAGTATGGAGCGTATAAAGCTCAGTAGAAAGAACATTCAAGAACGAAGTATAAAAACTCAGTAGAAGGACATACATGAACATGGTAAAAGAAAAATACAAGACCACAGTAGAAACAAGTACACGTAGACGAAAAAGACAGTCAGAAAACACTTAAACATTTTCTGAAAACCCTGGATCGGAAAAGAAGGACTTCGAAAAGTAATTTTTGAAAGAAAAATTAGGGTAATCGTTTGAAAACTCAAGTAGAGCATAGATACACAACGGATCTAAAAAAATCGAAGAAAACCTGGAAGGTTTAGGGTTTCAGAAGAACCCTAGAATGAGAAAGGCTTTGAAAAGGTCACTGATCTGAGTCGGAGAGGTCATAACCGGGCTGAAAACACCATGGTACGCCGGAGCAAGGGCGGTGATGACTCTGGAACCATGAATCAGAAAAGGTCTGAGCACAATCCTTCGAGGTCTGGCCTCGAATCTTCAGGTATCAGGTGTGTAAGAGCAAGGGGAGGTGAGTATAAGACTCCCATAGCCTGAGAAGCTATGGATTCTGGTGGGTTTCACGGTGGAGGTGGTAGGAGATGATTAGGGTTCAGAGAAGGTTCGAGAGAGTTTGAAGGGGTGAAAGGATTCAAAGGCGGCGTCTTAGGTGAAATGATCTAGGGTTGAGGGGGTTTGGAAAATTAGAAAGGAAAGAAAGGATCGTGGCCGTTGATCATTTTGATCAACGACCTGTATTTTTTGGGGAGCCGGGCGGGTTGGATTGAATTGGGTCATGGGCAGGTAGTTTAGGAATTAAGCCGGTCCAACTGGGATTGAAATTGGGTTAATTGGGGTGGTCAATTTTGGCTAAAATTAAAATAAATGGGCTAGATTTTAAATAGCCAATTTTTCCCTTTTTATTTTATAAGAAATAGTAAAATAATTTTCGAAAACAAATTAAAGGCACTAAATTAATTAATAATATATAAATATTAAATTAAAAATAATAGAATCAAATTGGTAATGATAAACGCAATTATTTAAAATAGGCTAATATTGCAATTATATGCAATTTAGCTTTTAAAAATAAATAAATTTGTAAAAATATGTAAAAATTACCTTAGCTATAATTTGGGATAAATATAAGAATAAAATAAATTAAACACCAAAATGATAATTTGAGTAATAATTATTGATTTTTGTATTGCTAAAATAGGGCAATAAATTAATTTAAAAATCTTTTAAAAATTAGGAAAAATACTAATATATATATATATATATATATATATATATATATATATATATAT
>MU722547.1:53953-115337 GCA_026770625.1 Nicotiana glauca
AAGAATCTAAATATCTATAAGTTAGAAATTGTTCAAGCTTGTCTTCTTAGTGATAGTGAACAGCTGTAGCTGAACCTTAGTTCTCTGTGGGATTCGACTCCGGACTTGTAAACCGGATTATATTTGCAACGACCGCATTGTCCTTTTTATAAGGCATAGTTGGGCGAGATCAAATATACAGCGGAAAGTAAAGCATCAATAAATAAATAAAGATGGGAGGGGGAAACATGCATCGGGAAATAACAGATAAAGCAGAATCTCAAGAGAATTATCAGGAAACAAAAATTCAACTTCTAACAAGGATAAGGAAAACAAAGGCAGATTTTACTCTCGGTTCACAACTCATTTCACGCGTGCAAACCAATCCCATTTCTCATATTTTGTGGTAGGCGTACCACTCGCTCCCATTTCATTAAATCAACAGTTCTTCCAAATGAAATTTACTCCAACAAACACAACAATTAATACGAATTCTTAAGACAACAAATACAAAAAAATTATGAATGGAAAACAAATAATGACAAGTAGCAATTAAGAGCAATTAGGCAATTTAATATTTAGTATGCTAAATGTCAAGTAGCAATTAAGTCACATAAACATGTAGCAATTATAACATAAATTCAAGGCGTAATGTTGCTCAAGGATACCTTAATCCAATAATAACAAGTAACACAATAAAGAAGATGTCAACATAAGAATCACAATAATAGTGGAATAAGACAGTTAATGCACATGAACTGATAACAACAAGAAATCATAACAAACGACAATAAGTGCAAGGCATCGCCCTTCGCGCTTTAACACTCTCTCAGCAAAACAATACACGGCATCACCCTTCGTGCTTTACACTCTTCCTCACCTAAGCAACAATTACAAAGCAATTAGGGTAAGAGAATCAATGACATCACCATAAAGTCAAGTAACAACAGAAAATCAATAAAATAAATGTAAAGAACAACACAACTCAATTATCAGCAAGAATTAGGAAAATCAAGGACAAGTGCACGGCATCACCCTTCGTGCTTTTACTCTCGTCCTCACCAAAAGAATCAATATAATAGGCACGGAATGGTACATCGTGCGGCACAGCATCACCCTTCGTGCTTTACACTCTTTCCTCACAATAAACAAATAATGCACGGCATCACCCTTCGTGTTTTACACTCTTTCCTCACAATAAACAAACAATCACGACATCACCCTTCGTGCTTTACACTCTTTCCTCACAATAATCAAACAATGTACGACATCAACCTTTATGCTTTAACACTCTTCCTCATCCAAACAACAATCACAAACAAGAGGAAAGGGACTAAATAAAATAATAACAGAAATCCCAGCAAAGGTACAACATCAATAATCTCAGCATCCCGGCAAGGGAGATAATTCACAAGGGAACAATTCAATAACTCTTTCTCTTTCTTTCACTTTTATTTCATAACTCACTTTACCACTTGAGCCAATGCTCCAAAGGGTTCAATCATCTTATATACTTTCACAATTGTAATATAACTTGAGCCAATGCTCCTCAATGTTTATAGGTCATAATTTCCTTCCACAAGCTTTTCACAACAAATAGGAATCATCACCAAGGCATGAGAGATACAACGAAATAAAGATATTCACAATTTAAAGACTCACAGTCATGCTAGACACCAACATATAGATACTCGTCACCAAGACTATACGTCGTACTCACAAATTACCACATAGCAAATATGACTCAACTCTTAATCCCTCAAGCTAAGGTTAGACCAAACACTTACCTCGAACTTCCACGACCAACTCAATCCTCAACAACCGCCTTTCTTTTCGAATTCGGCCCCAAATCAATTGTATTTATACATAAATGACTTCATAATATCAAATAATGCTAAACAATTCGAATCCAATGCCTAATTATAGCTTTTCAATCATTCTTCCCAAAAATCCAAAAATCGACATTAGGCCCGCTTGGTCAAAACATGAGGTTCCGACCAAAATCAAATTCCCCATTCACCCACGAGTCCAAATATATAATTATTTCCAGAATTCGACCCCAAAACAAGGTCTAAATTATCATTAATCAAAAAGCCCAAGTTCTACCCGAATCCCTAATTTTCTACCATTAATTACATGTTTTAGGCCTAGAATTCTAGTGAGTGTTGATGGAAAATGAAGAAAACAAGTTAAATAATGCTTACCCAAGAAATTTTGGTGAAGAAGTGCTTCAAAAATTGCCTAGGAGCTTTAGAGAAGAAAGGGTTTACGAAAATTTTATGAAATCCCGTTTTTTGTTCTATTTTGGGTCCTTTAAAATCACTGGGCGAAAATATTATTCGCGTTCGCGATTGGTTCACCGCGTTCCCGATGAGTCAGGTCTAAATACCTTCGCATTCGCGATACTGGGCTCATGTTCGCGAAGCTTTAACACCTCGGTCCCTCGCGTTCGCGGGTCAGTGGCCGTGTTCGCGTAGAATAAAATCAGAAATCCCTCCCCAGGTCCATTGCCTTACGCGTTCGCGTAGAATAAAATCAGAAATCCCTCCCCAGGCCCATTGCCTTACGCGTTCGTGAGATCCTGGACGCGTTCACGAAGGGTACTCCCCTTTAGCTTCGTGTTCGCATCCCAGGCTTCGCGTTCTCGAAGAAGAAAAGGTGGCACTTGGGATTTTTGCCTTACGCGTTCACGAGTGGGACCACGTGAACGAGAAGAACAAATTCCCTGTGCACTAAATAGCAAAATCTGCAACTTTTACTCAAGTCTAAAACTTCCCGAATCACATCTGAAATACACCTGAGCCGTCGGAGCTCCTAATCAAACACACGTACTAACTGAACAACATCATACGAACTTATCTGTGCGATCAAATCGCCTAAATAACCTCAAAAACAATGAATCAGACCTCAAAATCATGAATTTTTCCTCAAACTTCAACAAGTTTCAACTTTAGAAATTCAAGTCCGAATCATGTCAAACGACGTCCATTTTCAACTAAATTTAATAGTAAGGACTTAAAACATATATAAGACCTGTACCGAGCGCCGAAACCAAAACACAGGCCTGATCGCTTTCTAATCAGATTTCATTTCCAATTTTCTTAAACATTTCCAGAAAATAATTTTTCAAAAAAAATTCATTTCTCGGGCTCGGGACCTCGGAATGCGATTCCGGGCATATGCCCAAGTTCCATATTTTCCTACGGACCCTCCGGGACCGTCAAATTACGGGTATGGGTCTATTTGCCCAAAATTGACCAAAGCTAAATTTATTCATTCTAATATCAAAACGTAGTATTTTTCACAGAATACACTTTCCAGTTACGCGCTCGGACTGCGCACGCAAATCGAGGTGACTCTAAATAAAGTTTTCAAGGCCTCGGAGACACAGAATTCAATTAAAAACAGGTGATGACCTTTTGGATCGTCACACCTGTTAACTTTTTTGTTGTTGAATTACTCTAACTTGAAGTTGTCAATTTATGGGAATATTTCTTGTTGAGTTATTGATATTGAAGTTGTGGAAGCTATTATCACATTTAGGTTGGAATTATTTATTGTTGAGATATCTTTCCTTGTTGAGTATTTCTCATTCAATTTTGTTATCATTGAGATTCTTGTTCACGTTGTGGTTGAGCCGTGGGCTATACGTTGTGGTTGAGCTATGGGCTATACGTTGTGGTAACATTAATATTGTTGATTCTGGCAGTTGTGGCTAATAGGTACTTGTGGTGCGAGTTATTATTGTGTCATGATATTGATGTGCATGTGGCGTATAAGGTTAGGGATTGATGTGCATGCGATGACATAAGGTAGGATTTATATGGTTGTTGCTAGTAAGGTAATTACTTGAAGCCACGCGACTTAAGAAGGGCTAAAGCGCGTGTAGTTATTTCGGGATAAATATTTTTAAACATATCTAACTGTAAGGCTCACGCGGCGATATAAAAAAGATTTTGATTGTGATTTGTGAAATCGGGTTATGAGGTGTGATACCTAGGTTGTGATTCTTGTGATATAATATCTATGCTAAAACGCTTATTGGTTGAACAGTTCTTGTTACTTTCTTCATTGTCTTACTTGTATTTGTCCGTATTTGATTATTTGTTGTTCTCATCATGTGTTTTCTTCTCCTTTCCTTTCTTGTCTTAAATTCTTTTGTTAGTTTACGTTATTATACTGCTTTGTTATTATTCATTTTCTCGTTTTTTGTTATTGGTCTATATTATACTTTGTTCATTTTATCTTGTCCTAGTTGGTGTCTTGACCTGGTCTCGTCATTACTCTACCGATGTTAGGCTTGATACTTACTGGGAACAATTGTGGTATACTCATGCTACACTTCTGCATATTTTTGTGCAGTGATCTGGGTACATCTGCTCGTGCCGACGCGAGTGATCGTTCAACTATTTTCGGAGATTTCAAGGTATACCTGATCGACATTTGCACGTCTCGGAGTCACCTTCTGTTATCTTCTCATTTCTATTTATCCTATTATCAGATGATGTTGTATTAGAGATTTTAGAGCATTCCATAGCTTATGACTCAGTTCCACCGATTTTGTGAATTATGTTGTTGATGTTCCATTTTGGAGTTATTATGAGAAATTGAGAATTAAACAGTAACAACGAGTAGTAACAAAAAAATAGTGCCCGTATTTATTGGTAATTTCCTGGACACCATTTAAAACGGAAGGACTTGTTAGAAGATATCATGTGAGAACTATTTGTAGCATAATCAATATAGTTAAAGAAACATACAAATGTTTCCCTAAAGCTTAAAGAGTATGTGACAAATGTACTGCTGTGATATCTTGCAATGTCAAGAGAGCAAGAATAGGTTCAAGATATATAATATATATACTGGAAGTGTTAATAATTTTCACATTATCAGTGTCAACAACAACAACAACAACAACTCAGTATAATCTCACTTAGTGGGGTCTGGGGAGGGTCGTGTGTACGCAGACCTTACCCCTACCCTGGGGTAGAGAGGCTGTTTCCAAATAGACCCCCGGCATCCTTCCCTCCAAGAACTTCCCACCTTGCTCTTGGGGAGACTCGAACTCACAACCTCTCGGTTGGAAATGGGGGTTGCTTACCATCAGAGCAACCCTCTTGTCAAAAGAAAATTATCAGTGTATAAAAGTAAATTAAACTCAAAAAGAAAAAAGTCATTAGAGTGTCATGAAGAGATTATCACCGTTGTTGTCCGAGGCCCAAAGTGTGGGAACAATCTCTTAAAGAGAATGGATAATTATTTTGCTCCAGTATTTCTCTGTTTTTAGCTCAATAACATAACATGATTTTTTTCCCTTCATTAATGGCTGTTGTAATATCCCTTCAACTAATATACAAGTTACAGTAGGCATAACTTGACAAGAGTAGCGACAAGAATTGGGAGATGTCACTTGAATATGTTAGTTTGAGTGCCTTATGGATTACTAAAGAACTTGGTTCTTTATCGTGTTCCTTAAGCGTGATGTAAATAAGCAATAAAATGAACATAGTAATTTTTATATAAAAAATTACCCGGCTCAAAAGGTGCAAAAATCATGAACTACCACGTAGAGTTTTCAACTCCAACTCCACGAGAACAATGAGCCAAAATGTATCAATTACAAGACTGTAATTAAATAATCTCCGGTACTCCTACTACTATTTGATTCACTAGTTACTCTAACTTGTAAAGCAAGATACTCACTCCAACTCACTAATTTTTTATGACACTTGATTACAACTCAATTTCCTAAAACCACATTCAATAAACTGACTCAAGAAGAATACAATGCAAGTACTCGGCTCGAGTAAACGACTTATGACACTTTAGTTGATGTGTGAACAGATATTTCAGAAGTCCAAAGTTGATCACATTTAAACGCTTCAACTTGAGATCTTCTAGGAGTCCTATTAATAGTCAGCTTCCTCTTTGATAGGACTCCTATTGTTTCTAGGATTCCACAAACTTTAGGACTTTTGTCTCTAACTAAATTATCCTTATCTTCTTGAGCAATGACTTTTATCCCTATCAACACGAGGAGCTAGTTCTTTAGAACAATTAGGCAGCTAAGTTGAGAATATATCAGCAATATTGGAAGGGTTTGGCTTGTGGGTAGGTGTCTATATATATATATATATATGAGGAAATTAACATAGACTCTAATTTGGGTGCTTTGCTTGAGAAAACATTGAGGTGTTTTTCTGAGTATTAAAAAAAAAAAAAAGGTAACATATGAATTGTGCAGTCAAGCTAACATCAATATCAGTATTATATGTTCCCAATATGAATTTCTATAATAAGCCACACAATACAAAATACTTGCATATGGCTGCAGGTAATCCTGTTCTTATATTTCTATTTACAAATCATCTCCATCAAAAAGGAAAATTACTCCATTTACACAAAAATACTAGGCTATAGTAATCAAGTATTTTCTATCTAAAAAACAGAATCTTGATTTTGAGTTTATTCTTTTTATTTTTGGCTCTCTAATTCAGACTCATTTGTCTCAATGCTGCTGAGATTGTTTGAACTTGTACACTAGAAGTTGTAGTAGCAGCAGCAGCAAGAGCAGCCCTACCGAATCTCGATAGCCCGTGGTGGCCATGTACATTCGCCTCGTTAAAATTCCTGACTCCGCTACTTTGTGAAGGCTCTACTAACTTTGTGAAAATTGAGTTTTTACTATATTTGACGCCATATACGTGACGAGTTGATGAAACTGAAAAAAAAGAGGCACGTGAGAATACTAAAAAGATATTGAACGTTGTTTATCATAACCCTTTTTCGTAGCAGTAGTATTTACCGATTCTCTTGTGAGATGTAGTAGTGGTGGCGGTGCGGTGAAGACGACACTTGAATGAACCAGGGTGGGTGGTGGGTGCACATAGGCAATGCTTCTTTGATGCTGCATTGCTAATCGTACTAGTATTAGCCTTAGACTTACTAACTCTTTCATTTTTCATGTTGTTGATCTTGCTCTTGTTTATTTCTTTAGTTGGTACGTAACTTGATTCAAATTCCTTTTCCATCGCATTCTGACTGTGGATTATTCAAAAAAGAGAAACAAATCAACTAAACAGCAAAAAATATATATAGTAAATCTTGAATTTGCCCATTAAGAAAACTTTAACTAAACAGAAATACAAACAAAGATGAAGAGAAAATTACCAAGATTTTGAAGAACTGGAGGAAGGAGAATGTGAGTTCTTGATCACAGTAACTGCTCCCATTTTGCATTTAATCAACTAATAAGAAACTTCAACACTTGAAATTTTTTAATTAAGAAACCCAAATCAGCAGTACAGAGAGAGAGAGAAATTGATGGCTTGAAATGTGTATGAAAATGAGAGAAAAAGGGAGGAGAGGAATCGAGGTAGAAGAGGAAACATAACTGTCAAATACATTGAGTTACACGTACGGAATTTGGCGTGCTTCCTTCGGATCTTATATAACTAACTCCTATTCCACTGCATTTCTCTTTGTACACTACAACTAGTATAGGACCCGCGCGATGCGCGGTAAGTAATAAGAATTATTAATAAAATATAATTATAATCGGGATTGTTTGATTGTAAAATATTTTTTTGGTTTAATAAGGTACAATTTGTATGTTAGGTGGCAATACAATATATGCAATAATAAATTATTTATTAAATAAAAGGTATATATATAGTTAACAAATAAGTTTTTGTTATATATATTATTTATTATATTAACCAATATTTAATATTAGTTTTTTTTTGTGATATATGAGAAGAGTAATAATTTGTTACTGTTGAATTAATTTATTTCTTTAAATGTTAAGATATTGTTGTTAATAATAATAAAATTTTGAACGAACAAAATATGTGGTAAAGTAAATACGTGACTTTAACAGGGTGAGTAAACTTTATGTGAATATTTCAATCCTAACATAGTTGCTGCCATATTATTTATCTATGTTACTTCTCCAACGATTGCCTCGACTGTTTAATATAAATGTGTAGTAACAGTTCAGACTCACAAAAAGGAATATACGTGAAGTTTAAATTTTCAATTAGAAAAAAATACTTTATTGTATGACGATTGTTGCAGCAATAGAAGTAGTTATGTTGGCTGATGTCTTTGCAATATCGATGAACTCGTTATCTGCATTAGAGCCCTATAAATTGAAGGAAAAAAAAATGAGGTCAAGTTGTAAACGTTAACTTCGTATTGGTTTGTTCAAAGCTAACAATTTAGAATACGGTTCAATTGATGCTTCTTTGTGGCTAAAGTTGTGGCAAAAGTTGACTGTCATATTTACTAAAAACATTTTAGTTTCAAGAAATGCATAAACAATACATTAAACAGTAAACTTAAGCCACGTGATTTCTTCCAATATGGTTAAGTTTAAAAATTTTGTAATGTTAGTATGATAAATTTGTATAATGTTAAGATCAGTTGATACAAACCTCGGACAGGAACCGAGTAATTAATGTTCACTCGCAGTTTGAAGGCGGCTGCCAACGAACCTGGTTGTCGATGAGAACGAACAGTTTCTGGGAAGTGTTTCAGGTTATACACTGCACATAGCTACATGTACGATTTGGAAGATAACACTATTGCAGATATACAAAGGACCAACCTTCAAACTGTCGTGGCCTTACTCAAGGGCTTAAACAGTTGCTAAACTTTGATTTCATGGATAGTGCACCAACTGAAGGTGTAATTAAAGCCCTGGAGCTGTTGTTAGCACTTGTTGCCGTTGATGAGGATGTTAAGTTAACCAAAGTGGATGGAAAAATGAGTGAGTTTCATGTAAAACCTATGTTGTCCAACATGATTGTTGCCTCTGACAAGTACAATTGCTCTGCGGAGTTAATAAGAATTGTTGCAATGAAATATGTAGGTAATTCAGTGTTCCATCATCCAAGGGTGCAGCAGTTGAACTCGACAATTTTTGCAAGGACAACTAAATAATAAGAAGATATATTATAATGAGAGGCAAATTATCGTCTAAATACCACTCAGATACATAGTGGAAGCATAGAAATGGCATGCCTGCTTTGCAAGTTTGTTTTCAGCATGTGATCCACCATTAAACACATTCAAGGCAGGAACTGGGAACAACTACTTGTTACCTTCCAGATCTGTAATGTGCTGCAAAACAAATAGTAAATTTAAATTAACAAAAAAAATGATTACAGAATAATGTTGTTGGGAAAATAGGCATAATTTGAGCTAGTAAGATGGTTGTGTAGCTTGGCTGTTAAGTAAATAAATATAACTTGACGATTCGTGCCAAAATTTGACTGACGTACAAAACTGTAATAGTTTTGTTGAAGAAATCCATACTAAGATTACAAACCCTCTCCTTAAGCCAAGTGGCATCCCAAAAAATGTCACATGGCACAATTAGTTATTTAGTTTATAATTAGTTATTGGTTATTATTTTTGAATTTAAATATATATAAAAAACAAAAATAATAAAATAAAATAAAACACTACCTTATATAAACTGCCAACCAAGCTGTTGGTTGATCAGGACGAACAGCTCTTGGGTAGTTCTTCCGGTTATACACTGAACATATCTACTACTTGCCGTGCATGAATATGAAAGGATTACATGCAAATTGCATTTCTATACTCCAAATATCTACTGCTACGTACTAAGACATGAAGCTAACACTAATAAGTTAAGAAAACAAACAGAAAAAACTCAAAGTAAAAGAAAACACTACTTAGAAACGTATATATAATTAGCACTACAATAAATTAACGTTCACCTCACTTAGTCTTGGACTTGTTTTCTTCAGCAACAGTAGTAACATAACTGACTACAGCTTTAGTTCCTTCAGCAATGGCATGCTTCCCAAGTTCTCCAGGCAACACCATCTTCACAGTACCCTGAATCTCCCTCGACGACAACGTTGTCCTCCCTACGTACTTTGACAACGTTGCTGTTAGGGCCGTGCACGGATCGGATCGGATTTAGCATATTTCGGATGCGGATTTCGGATTTCGAATTCTGAAAAGGGCAATCCGAATCCGATCCGAATTAACATTGGATCGGATCGGATTTTAAACTTTGGATCGGATAATTTTTCGGATTGTCGGATTGAATCCGAATTAACCTTGACAAACTTACTTTGCATTATGAAGGTCTTGAATCAAATGTCAATTTTACCAAACAAACCAAGTAGCTTCCTTGTCTATCTTGAATCTCTGCCTCGTTTTCCATCTACCAAAACAAACAAAAATTCAAAATACAATCTGAAGTAGAAAAATAGAAAATGAAAGAGAAATAAAAAATAGAACATAAAGACAAATTGATAAAGAACAAAAACAGAATCCGAAACAGAATGTGAAGAGAATAAAAGTACTGTCCACTAACATTAACTTTGCTAATTTGAAAGATTTGTTGTCATCCACTAACCAATCTTTGCTAATTTATTAGAATAAGCAAAAGCAAAAGAACAAACGTTTCTCTCTCCCCCTTTATTTTATTACTTTGTCAAAAAGACATGTTTCTAGCAGTGGAAAAAGAAGAAACCAATAATAACTAAAGTTAGAGAAAATGCCAGGCTTACCGTCAGAAGCTTGGGCGACGTCGGAGTATCGGACTGAGATGAAGACTTCGAGTCTCGACTCTCGAGAAGACTGAGGCAAGGCAGTGAGCGCTCTGAAGTCTGCCCGTTCTTGTTGTTTATTTTCTTTCTCTTGTGTTTCGTCAGTGAGTGGTGTGACAACTACTTGGAGAGTTTCTTCGACCAACTTCTTGGCGGTGACTGTGGTACTCACTCTTTCGTTACTCTTCTTTGGTGCCATTGTTTGGTTTCTCTTGTTAGATTTGTTCTCTCTTGGGATTTTTTAGACAGGTTTTGAGGGTGCTTCTTGAGAAAACTGCAGGCTTTATGAAGTGAGATTTTGTCAACAAAGAACGGTTAAAGATTACGTGTGTAAAAAAATGGATATGGCGGAGGAAGTTAACAGAAACGTAGGTTACATCTGGGATATACATCAAAAAATGGTTCTAGCGGAGAATTCAACATATAACTCCTTTTTTTAACTTCCTATAAATTTGGAAGAAATTCCTATATATTTGGAAGAAAACTGACGGTTTTGAAGGAATGGGTAGTTTTTTGATTTAAAATAAATTAAATTACAGTTCCTATCATAATCCTAATCAAAATGTAATTGCATTTGGTTGTTTTTTAATTCGTAAAAATTAAGAAGAAAAGTGACGGTTTTGGAAGGAATGGAATCAGTTTTTCTTTTTTTAAAAAAACAAAATTTAGTCTTCCTCCTAATCCTAATTAAAATAAATTTGTAATTGATTTTTTTGTACTTCCTATAAATTAGGAACAATGTCCTAATGAGCCACGTGTTAATTCCTTGCTTTGACACTTGGCTTCATGAGAAGCTTTTGTCTTTGGCTTTTAATAATATATAGATTTTATACTACAGGTCTGTTTGGAAAATCATTCAATAATTAAAATTGGTGTAGTTATTAGAACAGTACACACCTAGTTATTACATAATATATTAATCATGATGACCTGTTTGTTATACGTAATTATAGTGTAATTAAAAGCGTACTGTTCACAGTTAAATTAAATTTTAAATGAAGTAATGAGCAAAATTTTAAAGTTAATATAATAAATATGCATATGAATGATTTTTTTTATAAGTATAAATGATATTAGATTTGGTATTTAAGATGCATATTTTTTCTTAGTAATCATATATTTATGTCACGATCCAAAATTCTCACCCTCAGGATCGTGATGGCGCATACTCGTGGAAGCTAGGCAAGTCATGAATCTTTGAAACCATTATATCTTTCGTTTTATACATATTTAAACAATTAAATTAATAATGGATAAGCATTAAAATGACAACAGGAAATGAAATGTTTGCGAAAGTCTTATATAAATAGAAAACCAAAGTGTATAAATGCCAATACATGTCTCTACCCAGCACCTGGTGTCACAACGTACACAGACTATCTAGAAGTGCTATATACAAGTGTCTGAAAAAAAAAATCTGTCTCGGGTACAAAAGGAAATAGTGCATCAAAATAGATAGAAGAGATGCTGGGCCTACAGACACCTACAGGACTACATCGGGATCTCTTGGACTGAATGCTGGCTCCTGAACTACTACTGCACACCAAAAGCTACTCCGGGATCTGCACACAGTGCTGGTAAGTGTCCAGCCTAACCTCGGCGAGGTAGTGACAAGGCTAGGACCAGACTACCAAATAAACCTGTGCAGTTTAAACATATACCGCCGAAAAGAAAGTACAGAAATAGCCAGTCAATGTGGGAAGGAAAAACATACTGTGGGGGAGATACCAGTCCTGAATAAAAGGCATCAAGCAAGGAAAAGGAACAACATAACACGAATACCAAAAAGGAATCAAAAGCAATAAATGCACGGCATCACCCTTCGTACTTTTACTCTCGTCCTCACCAAAACAAGTATAATCATCATGCGCATGACATAACCCTTCGTGCTTTTACTCTCTTTCCTCACCATATAATTAATAGAATCGACACGGAATGGTACATCTTGCGTCACGGCACGGCATCACCATTCGTGCTTTACACTCTTTCCTCTCAATCAACAATACACGGCATCACCCTCCGTGCTTTATCACTCTTCCTTACCCAAACAACAATCACAATAATGGGGCGAGGGAATAAACAAGATTATAATAGGGATCCCGGCAAGGGAGTAACAATTGAACAATTAAATCCCGATAAGGGAACAACTTAATAACATCAACATCTCGGCAAGGGAAATAACCAAATAAGCAATAATATCCCGGCAAGGGAACAATTTAATAACTCTTCCTCTTTTCACTTTTACTTCACAACTCGCTTTACCACTTGAGCCAATGCTCCTCGATATTCAAAAGTCACAATTATTTCCTTAACTTTCCACAACACATAGAAATCACTTCTAAGGCATATATTATTCAACAAAATCATGAAACTCACATTATAAGACTCACGGTCATTCTAGACACCAACATATAGATACTCCTCACCATGCCTATACGTCGTACACAATAAAATCACGTAGCAAATAGGACTCGACTCCTAATCCCTCAAGCTAAGGTTAGACCGAACACTTACCTCAAACTTCCACGGCCAACTCAATCCTCAATTACCATTTTTCCTTTCGAATTCGGCTCCAAATCAATTGTATCTATACATAAATGACCTCATAACATCAATAAATGCTAAACAATTCAAATCCAATGCCTAATTATAACTTTCCAAATATTCTTCCCAAAATTTCAAAAATCAACCCCGGGCCTACTTGGTCAAAACACGAGGTTCGGACCAAAATTAAATTTTCCATTCACCCACGAGCCTGAATATATAATTATTTTCAGAATTCGACCCCAAACAAGGTCTAAATCACCTTTAATAAAAAAGCCCTAGTTCTACCCAAATTCCTAATTTTCTACCGTTAATTCCATATTTTAGGCCTAGAATTCTAGTGGGTATTGATGGAAAATGAAGAAAACAAGTTAAACAATGCTTACCCAAGAAATTTTGGTGAAGAAATGCTTCAAAAATTGCCTAGGATCATTGGAGAGGAAAGAGTTTATGATATTTTATGAAAATCCCGTAATGGTTCTATTTTGGGGTTTTAAAATAACTAGGCAAAATTACCCTTCGCGTTCGCGATGGGTCAAACTGATTAATCCTTCGCGTTCGCGCTAAAGGGCTCACATTCGCGTTCCATGGATCGCGTTCGCATAGGGTATTTACCCCACCCCCTGCCCAGGCCTATTTTGGCCTTCGCATTCCCGAAGATATGACCCCCCCCCCCCCACTGACTCGCATTCGTGACATGGGCTACGCGTTTGCGTAGAAGGATTTTCCCTTCGTCACACTTTACTCATCGAGTTCGCGTAGGTACTCCCGCAAACGCGAAGAAGAAACATCAGAAATCCAACAGCTGAAAAACCTGCAACATTTTCTAAGTCTAAAACCTTCTGAAACACATCCGAAACATACCTGAGCCCTCGGGGTTCCTAACCAAACATATGTACTAACACATCAACATCCTACGAACTTATCTGTGCGATCAAATCGCATAAATAACCTCAAAAACAATGAATCAAACCTCAAAATCAAGAAATTTTCCTCAAACTTCATCAAGTTTCAAATTTAGAAATTCAAGTCCTAATCACATCAAACGACATTCGTTTTTAACCAAATTTTACAGGAATGACTTAAAACATATATAAGACCTGTACCGGGCGCTGGAACTAAAATATGGGCACGATATCATCACTTTCTAATCAAGTTTCATCTTCAATTTTTCTTAACCATTTCAAAAAAACAATTTTTCAAAAAAATTCATTCCTCGGGCTCGGGACATCGGAATTCGATTCCAGGAATATGCCCAAGTCCCATGTTTTCCTACAGACCCTTCGGGACTATCAAATCACGGGTCCAGATCCGTTTGCCCAAAATGTTGACCAAAGTCAAATTTATTCATTTTAACATCAAAACTTAGCATTTTTCACATAATTTCATATTTAAGCTATTCGGCTACATGCCTAGACTGCGCACGTAAATCGGGGCGACTCTAAATGAGGCTTTCAAGGCCTCGAAGACACAGAATTCAATTAAATACAGGTTATGACGCTTTGGGTCGTCACATTCTCCACCTCTAAAACAACAGTTCATACTCGAACGGACAGAAGAATGAAGTACCTGAGTCGGGGAAAAAATGAGGATAACGGCTTTGCATATCGGACTCGGACTCCCAAGTCGATGCCTTGGGAGGCTGACCTCTCCATTAAACACGAACAGAAAGGAAACTCTTCGACCTCAACTGACGAACCTGTAGGTCTACAATAGTCACCAGCTCCTCCTCATAAGACAAGTCCTTGTCCAACTAGACAGTGCTAAAATCTAACACGTGGGCTGGATCGCCGTGATACCTCCAAAGCATGGACATATGAAACACTGGATGCACGACTGATAAGCTCGACGGCAATGCAAGTCTATAAGCTACCTCTCCCACTCTATCAAGAATCTCAAAAGGACCAATGAACCTAGGGCTAAGCTTGCCCTTCTTCCCAAATCTCATCACGCCCTTCATAGGAGACACTCAGAGCAATACCCGCTCACCAACCATAAAAGCCACATCTCGAACCTTGCGGTCTGCATAACTCTTTTGCCTGGACTGAGCTGTACGAAGACTATCCTGAATGATCCTAACCTTGTCCAAGGCCTTCTGAACCAGATCCATACCCGGTAATCAAGCCTCTCCAAGCTCAAACCATCCAACCGTAGACCGACACCGCCTACCATATAAAGCCTCATAAAGAGCTATCTAGATACTCGACTAGTAGCTGTTGTTATAGGAAAACTCTGCAAAGGGCAAAAACTGATCCCACAAACCTCCAAAGTCAATAACATAAGCTCAGAGTATATCCTCCAAAATCTGAATAGTCTGCTCGGACTGACCATTCGTCTGGGATGAAATGTTGTGCTCAACTCAACCCATGTGCCCAACTCTCGCTGAACTGCTCTCCAGAAGCGCGAGTTAAACTGCGTACCCTGATCCGAAATGATAGATACGGGAACACCATGAAGGGGAATGATCTCCCCAATATAGATCTCAGCCAACCTCTCAGAAGAATAGGAGACTGCCACAGGAATGAAATATGCTGACTTGGTCAGCCTATCAACAATGACCCATACTACGTCGAACTTCTTCCGAGTATGTGGGAGTCCAGTAACGAAGTCCATAGAGATCCGCTCCTACTTCCACTCGGGAAGCTCAATCCTCTGAAATAAACCACCAGGCCTCTGATGCCCATACTTAAACTGCTAAAAATTCAATCATCGAGCCACATATGCAATGATATCCTTCTTCATTCTACGCCACCAGTAATGCTTCCGCAAATCCTGATACATCTTCGCGGTGCTCGAATGAATAGAGTATTGGGAGCTATGGGCCTCCTCTAAAATCAATTCTCGGAGCCCGCCCACATTAGGCACACATACTCGACCCTGCAATCTCAAAACTCTATCATCATCTAAGGTAACCTACCTGGCACCTCCGCGCTGCACTGTGTCCCTACGGACACCCAAATGGGGAGCAACATATTGCCGATCACGGATATGCTCCAATAATGAAGAATGAGCGACCATGCAAGCTAACGTATGGCTGGGCTCAGAAAAATCCAGTCTCACAACCTGATTGGCCAAAGCCTGAACATCCAAAGCAAGCGGCTTCTCACCGACCGAAATATAAGCTAGCAATACTGCCCATACTGGCTAACTTCCTACTCAAAGCATCGGCCACCACATTGGCCTTTCCGGGAGATATAAGATGGTGATATCATAATCTTTCAACAACTCCAACCACCTTCTCTGCCTCAAAATCAACTCCTTTTGCTTGAACAGGTATTGAAGACTCTTATGATCTGTGAACACCTCACATGCCACATCATACAAATAATGCCTCCAAATCTTCAATGCGTGAACTATAGCCGCCAACTCCAATCATGAACCGGATAGTTCTTCTCATTAATCTTCAACTGTCGCGAAGCATAGATAATGACCTTGCCATCCTGCATCAACACTGCACTAATCCCAATACGAGAAGCATCACAATAAACTGTATAAGGCCCTGAACCTGTAGGCAAAACCAACACATGGTGCCGTAGTCAGAGCTATCTTGAGCCTCTGAAAGCTCGCCTCACACTCATCTGACCATCTAAACTGGGCACCCTTCTGGGTAAACCTGGTCATCGGGACTGCAATAGATGAAAACCCTTCTATGAACCGATGATAGTAGCCTGCCTATCCCAAGAAACTCCGAATATTTGTAGCTGATGCTGGTCTAGGCCAGTTCTTGACTGCCTCAATCTTCTTCGGGTCAACTTGAGTACCCTCTGCTGACACTACATGACCCAGAAATGCAACCTAACTCAACAAGAACTCACACTTGGAGAACTTTGCATATAACTGACTATCCCTCAGAGTCTGAAGAACCACTCTACGATGCTGCTCGTGCTCCTCTTGGCTGCAGGAATATATCAATATATTATCAATGAAGACTATCACGAACGAACCCAAATAAGGCCTGAACACTCGGTTCATCAAATCCATAAAAGTTGCTGGGGCATTTGTCAACTCGAATGACACGACCAAGAACTCATAATGCTCGTACCGAGTGCGAAAAGCTATCTAAGGGACATCGGATGCCCTAATCCTCAATTGATGGTAGCCAGATCTCAAGTCAATCTTGGAAAACACCTTAGCACCCTGAAGCTGATCAAACAAATCATCAATCCTCGGTAGTGGATGCTTATTCTTGATTGTTACCATTTACAATTATTGGTAATCAATACACATTCTCATTGACCCATCCTTCTTCTTGACAAACAACACCTGGCCATCCCAAGGCGAAACATTGGGTCAAATGAAACCCTTCTCAAGCAAATCCTGCAACTGCTCCTTTAGCTCTTTCACCTCAGGCGGAGCCATACGATACGGGAAATAAAAATGGGCTGAGTGCCCAGAGAAATCAATGTAAAAGTCAATATCCCTATCGGGTGGCATACTCGATAGGTCTGAAGGGAAAACATCAGGAAACTCCCGAACAACGGGCACAGAATTGATAGAAGGAACCTCAGCACTAGAATCGCGAACATAAGGCAAATAAGCCAAACACACCTTCTCGACCATACGTCGAGCCTTCACATATGAGATGATACTGCGGGTAAAATGACCTGGAGTACCCCTCCACTCTAAACGAGGCATACCCGGTAAAGATAAGGTCACAATTTTGGCATGACAGTCCAAGATAGCGTGGTAAGGTGATACCAGTCTATCCCCAATATAATATCGAAGTATACCATATCTAAAAGCAACATGTATACACGGGTCTCAAGACCCCCAATCACTACGATACAAGAACGATGGACTAGATCGACCATAATAGAATCATCTACTGGTGTAGATACATAACATGAACACTCAATAAATCTCTAGGCATGAACTGGTACAGTGCAAAATAAGATGATACATACGAATACATAGACCCTGGATCGAATAAAATTGAAGCATCTCTATCACAAACCAGAACCGTACCTGTAATAACTGCATATAAAGCCTCAGCCTCGGGCCTGGCCTAAAGATCATAACAGCGGGGCTGGGACCCTACCACCCTAAACCATATCTCTAGGTCGGTCTCTTGTTGGCTGGCCTCCACCCCTAGCGGCCTGAGCTCTACCTCTAAGACCTCTACCTCCACCTCTAGCACCTCTACCCCCACCTCTAGCTGGTTGGGTGGGCTGTGGAATACCTGGTGCATGTACCATGGAACGAGAACTCTGATGCTGAGAGCTGCCTGGTGCTCGAGGGCAAAATCTGGCAAAATAACCCTGATCACCACAAGTATAAGAAGCCCTCGGCTGTTGAGACTGCTGGTCCGGATGACCTGAATGACCACCCCAAAAACTCTGAAGTGATGGTGCACTAATAGGAGCAGGTGGTGCACTGTAGGGCTGCTATTCGAAGTACTGCATATGGGGTCCACGGCTACCTGAAGCACCGTGAAAAACCTGAAATGCTGACTGAAAAGGCCTAGGAGTATGGCCTCTACCATATGAATCTCTTCCTTCAGACGAGGTACCATTGAATCTACCTGAATGACGGGGCCTCTAGTATGCCCCATGACCACCCCTCTACGATAGTACCATCTCAATCCTCCGGGCCTCATTGGTCGTCTCCTGAAAAGTGATATCACTCCCAACCTCTCTAGCTATCTGGAGACGAATCGGCTGAATGAGTCCATCAATAAACCGCCTCCCTCTCTCCCTCTCTTTGGGAAGTCTAATAAGGGCATGGCGAGCTAAGTCAATGAACCCGGTCTCATACTGGGTGACAGTCATAGAACCCTGCTGGAGGCGCTCAAACTTCCTCTGATAGGCCTCTCTCTAAGTAATGGGGAGAAACGTCTCCAGAAATAGATGTGTGAACTGCTCCCAGGTCAAGGCTGGTGATACTGCTAGCCTCGCTAAGCAATAATTGTGAGCACGTAATTTTTGCCTATACGAATTATTCCCATAAAATTTAAAATAAAACAATTTTCCTTTATGTGCAATTTTGTGAATTTTTGTGGTTTTCAGTTATTGTTTGTATTTTTGTGTGTGCATGTTTATTTGACCAATTAATAAGAAAATACAAAAATAGGTTGCATGTGAATTTAGGATTTAGTTGTATAATTTTGAGTCAAATAGTAAACTACTTATTTTTATAAAATGAAGAAAACCTAAAAATAGTGCACTTTGCATTTTTAGTGTTTAAATTGTGTGATTTTGGTACTTAATTATTTGCAATAATTGTTGTGTAGATATAACTAGTATTTTAAGTTAATTTGGTTTTATAATTTTAGGTTTTAATTTTTGAAAATAATTTATAAAGAAAATAAAAGAAAAGAATTAAGAAAAAAAGAGAAGACCTGAATTTTTGGGCCAAAACAGTCACACCCCAAACAAAACCCAAAACCCCGTCCAAAATCCAGCCCAAAACCATCCCAGACCCAGTCCAATGCATCCACCATCCAAACGACGTCGTTTTGGTCACACCCAATCTGGATCGTCGATCTCATTAGATCGAATGGCTCAGTCCGTCTCCAGCATCGATGAAACGACACCGTTCAGGTTTGTTGATCTGAACCGTTCATTTCATTTGATCGGACGGTCCAGTATGATCCCCACGGCCCGAACATTCCCATCCAAAGACCGATCTGGTCTTGATAATAACGAAACGATGTCGTTTCCATCAATGAATTGATCCAAGCCGTTGATCTCATCAGATCGAACTGCCTAGATTCATTCCACCGTCTGGTACATATATATTTCCAAATAGACCCCGCCCCCCAAGACAAACCCCACCCTCCCTCATCTCTAACAACTCAGATACAGGCATGAATCCACCGCCTTACTCCGCCTCCTTCCGCCCACCGAAAATCGCTTACAGCGGCGGACGGTGGCCAAACACCTCCAAATTTACACCGTAGGTCCACCATAACTTCCTCATCTCCGATCCACCATCAGTTTCCTTCGAATTCTAGCCGAACTCCTCGAATAATAGATCGAAACCTCGTAACCCTAGTAGCCGCCACCTTTCCCCCTTTTTCTCCGGTAGCGGCACCACTTCCCCTTAGCCCCAAATTAACAACAAATGACCACCAAACCTCCCTCACCATGAATCCCTAACACTTATCCTTCGAATCATCCTGGAACCCCTCGAATATTAGATTAAAGGTCCAACCCTAAAACCCCAAAAATCCAAATCAAATTTCTGCAGTTGATTTCGGTCTAATGTGATGTTAATCGTTTGCTCTCTAGGAGAACATACGATTAATATAAAAATTGACCTGAAATCCGAAGGTTTGAAGCCTCAAGTCAAGTTTCTTCACAGTCCGAGGTATTCATTAGGTATTCTACTCCACTTCTCGTTTATTTTATTTTTTTTTTGTTCCATTCTGTTCTTCTTCTATTCCTTTCTTTTTATTTTTGTTTTTATTTGTTTGGTCAGTTTGTTTTATGATTTTTCTTGTTAGTTCTTCGAATTTATAGACTTGTTTATTGATTTTGTTTGGTTTGACCAAAAATTTAGGCTCACATAATAGTAGTTCTTAAACTAATTCGTGCTAGTTTTGTTAAAAGATGAATTTATTTCGATTTTAGTTTTAAGAACTATTAGGCAGACTATGATGATTTTTGTTTGGGTAGGGGTTTGAATAGCCTTGATTTGTGAATACTTGGAACTTTTAGAATGTTAATAAGGTTTTTAGGGTTAATTTGAAAACTGGAACTAAGTGGTATGCCAACACTGGATTATTAGGGCAGGCCTGGATTAAAATATAGGCTGCCATACTAGTTGAATTAAGTAATGGGAAAGGGGATCAATAGTGGAAACTGATACTCTGTTTTAGTGTCTTTAAAAGTGGGAAAATCAGATAGTGATGGGGGATTTATTTTCTTAATTGGTTACGTGCTCTTAAGGGCTGGAAAAAGGTGGAGTTTGGGTATAAATACAGAGGTGGCACACAGAGAAAAGGGGGCTTAGAGATTGAATTGAGAGGAGTTTTGGGAATACATTGAGTTTAAGAAAGTTTTACTAATCTAGACATTCAGACCCTAAGAAGAGAGAGAAAGAAGAGAGTTGTACTGTTCCATTGATTCTTCATTGATTTCAGCCTTCGCTTAAGTGAGAAATGGGTCAAACTGGTTGATAAGAGAGTTTTATTAAGAAGTTTAGCTATTTTGCTCGAGTGTTAATCATTTTCTAGGATTATTTGTGCGATCTTTTGGTCTGGAAGCTAGGTTTGGTTAGCTGTATTGATGCTGGTCTTTGCCTTGTTTCTGCTGAACCTCACTTTCCTTTCCCTTTCATTTCCAGGTACACATCTTTGACCTTAAGCATGTAAGCCATGACTCGTGTTGTGTTTTCTGAAGGAAATGAAGATTTTGATATTATCTATTCCTTTTTCTAGTATGTTTGGAGTTTGTATTGATACTGTAATAGGGCTATCATGTGGTTTATAGTGATTCATGTTTGTTTAGACTTTTAGGTTCTATTGTCATGTTTGTTAGAATATTTGTTAATCACAACACTACTGTAGTAAAAGCATGTGCTGAGAAGTTGAAGTCCAGCTTTGTCTTATTCTATTAGTTGTTTGAAATGGTAAGGATGATTAAGAGTGGGATCTTTTCGGCACATTGGTAATCATATAAAGTTTTCCAGATTTAAGTTCTTTGTTTAATTAGGTGTGTGTTGATTTAGGATTAGTATTTAGGATTAGTATATCCTGCTCCATTTCACACTCAAGTTGACTAGTTTTGAGTCCAGTACAATGCAATGGCTAAATGATTTGTTGGTTTGGAACTCCTGTATAGTGTAGTTGAATGCCATCTTTAATATTCCGTTCATTTCTCCAATATAATTCATATTACATGTTTCTGCGTGGGCGTAATCTTCCGTAAAATTCAAGTTATAGGCAGTTATATCCATGTTTGTTTAATAAAAAGAATCGAAAAATTGGTGTTCAATCTTGGGGTGCCCTTTGTTCGATTTGGGCCTGTCTCCAGCCCAGTATCAATACCTGTTGGATGGTGTCTATCATGTACGCATCTCGTGTGGATTGAGCTCTTTTGAGCTCATGAATTACAATAGTAACTGGCCCATTAATAATTAAATAGTAGGTTTTGGGTTTTTCGAGTTAAGTAGCACGCTCGAACTAAGGGTTTATTCAATAATGGGGATCGTCCTTGTTCGAGTTTGGACTTGAGCTCGGGGCTCGAATTTTCTTGAATACCCGGATATTGGTTAATTCACAATGTTAACAAGTTAAGTTTTTAGGATAAAGACGAATCTTAATAGTTAATAGCAGTTCATCTTTAGGACGTCCTTTTAAAATAAATTGAGGTACGCCGCGCCAAACAAAATTGACAAATTGCGTGGTCCTCTTTAATTATGCTTTTAAAATATTTAGAACTTTAGGTGCGCCATTAGCTAATTTCTATGGCCCTCATAAATTTAATAATGCGTTAGTTGATTTTAGGCGCGTCATTTTATAATTTTACCTCCTTAAACTCGGGTGTACATTTCATGTGACCCAAATTCAAATCCAAAGCGTTGAATAAAATATATTTGGGATTGCGGGTGCATTTCATGTGACGCGATCCAAAGCCATGTTTTAAACGACGTTCAACATTCTTTTAAAATTTAATAAAAGCGGTTAAAAACTAAAATTTGCACATAGGTTCAAAATGTATTAAAATCAGATAAATAAATTGAATATGACGGTTGAGCGACCGTGCTAGAACCACGAAACCTGGAAATGCCTAACATCTTCTCCCGGGTTAACAGAATTCCTTACTCGGATTTCTGGCTCGCGGACTGTTAAACAGAGTCATTCTTTTTCTCGATTCGGGATTTTAAACCGGTGACTTGGGACACCATAAATCTCCCAAGTGGCGACTCTGAATCTTTTAATAAATAAATCCCGTTTCGATTGTTAATTGGAAAAACTCCCTTTATTTTATACACTTCTTCCGGGGGTGTAGGTAAAAAGGAGGTGTGACAACTCTGGCGACTCTGCTGGGGATATTAACCCAGAACCACTGGTTCAGGGTTAGAATACTTGTTATATTTGGATTTATTTATTATCTGGCTTTATTCACATGTTGGGGGCCTAATGTGCTAAATGTTGCTTTTTACCGCTTTGATATTGGTGAACTGTATATAAATTATTATGAATCCTTCATCTATCTGAGTCTTCTACATCATGGAGAAGGGTGCACTTCATGTGACTTCTCTTCTGTTTAGAGTCTTTTCCCATTTAGAACGAGGTTCGGATAATTTGCTAAGCCGGCGGAGCTTCTGTATCCCCGGTACGCTGCCCCCCCCCCCCGCTCGAGTTGTCCGCTTGGGTAAGCCAGATCTAGAATAATAAACTCAGGTTTTTAAACCTAGAAAAAGAAAGCCTCATGTCGGATCCCTAGTAGGAACGTTTATTTGCATCATGTACATTTGACTTTGGAGACTCAACACAGGGGTTGCGTCTGTCTAGGACATGTGTACTTGAAATATAAAGACCAATATGATGCATCTTACTTGTTACCTGTGCATTCATTTGCTTCAAATTTGCATGTTGACTGGCTTATAAGGAAAATTTAGGGAAAAGATAATGAGATGGTTGAGAGGGATAAATGCCTGCTTTGAAAAATCCAATGTCCAAAGTGATGAAACTCTGCCAAATTTTTGAGAAAAATATAAAAAAGGAAATAAAAGGAAAAAGAAAAAAAATCAAAAAATAATTTGTTTTATTTACCGATGAAATGAAAAGGGTTGCATCTTGTTTCCAAAAATAGTCTGTTTTATTTGCCCGAACTACGTCAGTTTGATTCTCACCGGAGGTGAGATACGTAGGCAGCCCCCATTGGGTTCAACTTCCCCTTTTGCAGAAAATAGCCCCAAAACAACAAAACTTTTTATTGTTGTCATAAATAAGTTAGGTGATGCCATTCTTGTCTGAAATAAGTCGAATGTCCCCAAAAGGACGCTGGAAGGCCATTTTTGCAAGAACAGCCACCCTGAGTCATTTTTAACGGTTAGCAGGCACAGTCTTAAAATCTTCCTCCTTGAAGTGCTGAAAGGTCGTATCTGCAAAATCAAGATGTGATTTTTCTTAAAAGTAATCTTTTTGAAAAAATGATCACTTATTCCTTTGGAGTCATTAAATCACCTTGAATAAATATGCAGGATGAGCACGATTGAAATTAAACCCTTCACAATCCTTAAAGAGATCCTTTTGAAGCTCCATCTGTGGTGGAATGACCTAGGCAAGGGTAGTAGAGAGACGGTGGTGAAAGTTCTGGGCGGTCTCGTTGGGTTATTGAACATCAAGCTGAGGCAGGATATTATTAAAGCGTTGATACCTTTTTGGGACTCAACTCACAATGTGTTCCGGTTCTCAGATTTTGAGCTCAAGCCGACCTTAGAGGAGATGGCAGGTTATGCAGGCCTTAACGGAAACCTGAGGTGTCAATATACTTTATCACCAAGACCGGTATCTCCACACCGATTTTTGGATTTACTGAGTATTAGTCGTGATGTTCAGAACGAGGACTTATCTAAAGGATGTTGTACTCTCATTTTCTTGTATCAGCATTATTGTAATCCTCGGGGTTTTGAAGAGCCGAATCTTGGGCTGACCCATGCCGGGAATAGAGACAAATGGGAAGTGAGGCGAGGCTTGGCATTCATAAAAGCATTCTTAGGGGTGGTGATCTGTCCGCGCAAAGATGCTAAGATAGAAATAGGCCTCGTAGGGATGGTCTATGTTGCGATCAAAAAGGCCAACAACACTATAGTTCCTTTGATTTTGTCAGAAATCTATCGAGCTTTGACTGTCTGCCGGGAAGGAGGAAGATTTTTTCAAGGTTGCAATTTGCTACTTCAATTGTGGATGCAAAAACACCTCTGTCATCAGGCGGGATATATGAATGCCGGTTTGAGTGGGTTAAAATGCATTGAAAAGTTTGACAAACGAGTAACGGGTATTGAATTTCCAGAAGGTATTGAAGTTTGGTTTAAACAACTAAGATCCTTAATGTCCGATAAAATTGAATGGGAATTTGGGTGGCTTCCCGTCACTGAATCAGTATACATGTCGGCTAGAGAGTGTTATATTCTCTTAATGAGCATCCAGAGCATCCAGCCATATGCTCCCCATCGGGTATTGCGGCAATTGGGAAGGTTTCAAGTCGTCCCTAATGATGAAGACCTGAGCAAACAAGTCATTGAGTTAGATCCCAGAGATGCATTTCCAGAGGATAGAATTCGCAAGTTATGGAATGAGTGCAGATTCCTCGAGCCCCGAACCATGATCCGGGATTTAGCTAGAGGCGAAGTGGACACAAAATATAATGTATGGTTTGGGAAGAGATTCCATATTCTCCTGAGACCTGCTAAAAGAGCCCATGTCCAGCAATTAACGGATGACTCACGAGAACAATGGGGTTGACTGGAAAAGGAAGAAACCTACAGGGCCGAAATAAGCAAACTGGAGAAACAGGCCATGCAACTTCAATTTGAAAAGGATGTTCAAGCCGCTGCAAATGGGGGGGAGAAGAGGCTAATTCAAGAAAATGAGGCCCTTAAGGCTCAGATCCAAAAAATGAGAATAGCTGTTAGGAAACCAGAAAGGAGCTGGGCTGACCAAAAACTCATAAACGAAATGAAAGGGAAAGCCCGCAAGAGCCAAATGAACTTGGAGAGATCGAAAGCTAGCTTGGCAAGGGTCCGAGCTAAATGGACAAAGGGCGCAAAAGAGCGGGCACTTTATATGCAGCAGATGAAGATGAATTATGAGGGGAGTGTCACTGTCCTGAGAGGAACAATAGCCACTCTCGAAGACAGGGTATTCAGGCAAGCTAGAGATTTCAGAGCAGATAGGAAACACCGTTACGACCTGATGGCACAGATGGAGGAACAAATTCACAAGTTTCAAGATCAACTCTTTCATAAATCTCGAGTACTGGAAACCCGGGATCAACAGATAGGGCGATTACTGCAGGAAAAGAGCAAGATTAGAGAAGAGGTCGCAAACATCGCACATTACATTACTGCAAAATGCCGAGTGTGCGAGGACATGACCCGTACCATATTTTTGCGTCTAGTGATGACATTCGTCTGGCAAATAATGAGCGATTAGGAGAGGCTCCAAAGGGATCTTACACAAAGGCCTGCGGCAAGGCCGAATGATGCCTCGCGGGCCCCAGGAAATGTTAGGGCATTAATGTATTCTTAATTTTGTTTTGAGTCTGTATTTTCTTGTTGAAGTTTGTAAGTCTGTCAGTCAGTCCTTTCCAAGTTTGCTTCATTGTCTTTTCAAAATTTGTAACTTCTTCCAAGTGTTATAATAAAAGCAGTTGTCTTTGTGAAAAATATTTTTCTACGTATTTTTACATCGGCCAGAACTACGCTTGGTCTGATTCATGCGGGGACGTGATACGTAGGCAATCCACATAAGATTTGACCACCACTAAAAAGAAGAAAAAGTAAAGAAAGGGAAAATGAAAATAACCAAAATAAGGGAAAGTTTGAGAGATGTTAAAAAAGGGGCACAATTGTGAAAAGCTGGAATGACGCACGCAACTGAAGCAAATGCATGATGGAAATGGTTAACTTCCTAGGTGCATTGCATCCCAGCGCGATTGCATATATGTCAAACTCTAAAAACTAACAAGTTTGTTGCTCGTCCATAGAATCCAAGCAGTTAGTTTACCTAGAGCATACTGGCACATTACCATTATCAAACTAGATCAAAGGGACCAATACCAGTGATCATGTCTAGCCCCGATAGAGAAGGAAGCGCTGAGGTAAAAGAGGTAGACGTGCAAGCGATAAAAGATGAGATGTACAAGTTGAAACAGCAAATGGATGAGATGTACCAGGTCTGGACGAGGGGTCAACCACTACCAGCCTATCCTGCTAACCCTACTTTCCTCCCAATACCCACCCAGTCTCCGGAGCAGCTTGTTTCGGACTTATCCCCAAATTTTCAACATCATCAGGGAACCACCTCCCAAACACCACAAATCCCAAAGACAGTTCCATACCCTCCACCAATTACCCCTGTCTTTGTGGCACCTGCACCAGCCCCACTCCACAGAGCCTGTATTACAAACGCAGGATAATCAGTATTACCCTCCCGAACCCACCTTCAAAGCACCTGAACCGTACCTTTACCATCCTCAACTTGGTATCTCCACAGAACCTGAAAAGCAACCCAAGAATCCGGAGCAGGAAGAAATGTTTCAAAAAGTAAAAAGCCCGGAGCAATCTTTCAGGAATATACAAGGTTTGGGCGGCCAAGTCAGTGTGGCGTATAAGGATTTATGTTTTTTCCCAGACATTCACTACTAGCAAGGTTCAAGATGCCTAAGTTCGATCAGTATGATGGGAATGGTGATCCGGTGGCACATTTGCGAGGATTTTGCAGCAAAATGAGAGGGGCTGGTGGAAAGGATGAGTTATTGATGGCATATTTCAACCAGAGTTTGAGCGGGTCTGCATTAGAATGGTATACACGACAGGATCATGGTAGGTGGTACACCTGGGATGACTTGGCACAAGTATTTGCCGGCCACTTCCAGTACAATCTATAAATCATTTCAGATCGTCTGTCATTGATAAAACTGGAGAAAAAATCCGGAGAGAGTTTTAGGGAATACGGTTTCTATTGGAGGGAACAAGCTGCGAGGGTCGACCCTCCAATGAAAGAAGGAGAGCAAGCTTTGGAGCCAACTTATTTTGGTCACTTGGTAACGGCGATTGGAAAGTCTTTCAATGAGGTTGTGAAAATGGGTGGCATGATCGAGGAAGGACTTAAGTCCAATAAGATAATGAGTTACTCGGCAATCAAAGCGACCACTCAAGCTATCCAGAGCAGCACCGGGGGTGTGCTCGGGAAGAAAAAGAAAAAAGATGTTGCAACGGTCGAGTCCAGAGCCTGGTTCAGATCCAGCGGCTCCTCACCCTACTATAACCAACCCCGACGCTACCACCGAGATTACTCCCATACTCCATATAACCCTCCACAGCATTATTACCCACCATCCGATCCCCACTTTTCCGTCCATCATGCACAAGCCTACACCCAAACATCGGCTCACGCACAATGGCATGCGCCAACTCCACAAAATCCATATCCAGCTCTATAAAATGCCCACTCACCCCCAAGAGCCTACAGAAATCTCGTCGAAATAGGTTTTCGACCCAACCAAGGCTTCAGGAACGAGAGGGCATAGAAACAGAAGACTTTCACTCCACTGGGATAATCATATACTAGTTTATTCCATAGGCTGAGGTAGTTGGGCATGTTGAATCCAATTGAGGCTAAATTTCCAAACCCTCCTCCAAGGAACCTTGACCGCTCAGTAAGTTGTTAGTACTGTTTAGGGGCCCCCGGTCATGATACAAAGAAGTGTTGGAAACTGAAAATGGTTGTCCAAGAGCTCATTGATACTCACCGGATCGAGGTTCAAGCCCCAGAGTCACCGAATATCAACCAGAATCTGTTGACGGCTCATCATGAGACCCATATGATTGAGTTGATACACAAGGGAGGGGAACCAAAGAAACCCTCGCAGAGTAGTGATGATCCGCTCCAGCGAGACAGGTTCAAAAGAGAAGATGACCAGTGGGAAGTCGGTGGTCCAATTGAAAGGGGTGAATAGCAAGCCAGTTGGGGTGGCCGAGAAAGGTTCATCGAGCATTGTTGCAATGAAACCAGAACGAGCAAAAGTGGTGGTACTGGGGGTTGCAAGTAAACCTGTTGTGGTCGTGAAGGGTGCTCGTATAGAGCCTGTTATTATAAAGTCGGTAACTCAGCTGCCGGCGATCAACAGTAAAGCTATCCCTTGGAGTTATGAACAAGTGGTGGTAACATATAAAGGGAAGGAGATCAGGGAAGAAGTTTGTGAGACTCAGGGTCTGACTCGTTCGGGAAGGTGTTTTGCTCCTGCAGAGTTGAGAAAGGCTAATCCGGCATCGATAAAGAAACCTGTGAGCGAATAAGAATCGGAAGAATTCTTGAGGAAAATGAAAGTACATGATTACTCTATTGTGGAACAATTGAAGAAAACACCAGCCCATATCTCATTGCTCTCACTGCTGATCCACTCAGATGAGCACCGCCAGGCGCTGATGAAAATATTGAATGAGGCCCACGTCCCTAACATGATCTCGATGAATCACTTGGAGAAGATAGCAACCAAAATCTTTGAGGTAAACGGAGTTACTTTCTCAGACGATGAGTTGCCTATGGAGGACACAGAACATAACAGGGCCCTTTATCTAATGGTGAAATGCAAAGACTCTGTGATCACACGAGTTCCGGTTGACACCAGGTCCAGTGCAAATATATGTCCTCTTTCCACGTTGAATAAGCTAAAGGTCGAAGATGATAGAATTCGTAAGAACAACGTCTGTGTATGAGGGTTCGACGGCGGAGGTAAAGATTTTGTGGGTGACATAATACTAGAATTGACAATAGGGCTCGTAGAGTTCACCATGGAGTTTCAAGTACTAGATATGGCGGTCTTTTATAACCTTTTTTTGGGGCGACCCTAGATCCATGCCGCCAAGGCAGTGCCATCTACGTTGCATCAAATGGTTAAATTCGAGTGGGATAGATAGGAGATCGTGGTGCATGATAAAGATAATATGGGTGCCCTGGGTGATGTCATTGTACCCTTAATCGAAGTGGAAGATGACCAAGGGTCGTGGGTATATCAAGTCTCCGACAAAGTACCAGTGGAAAAGGTCCTAGAGGGGAAAAACATCCTGGTTCCTAGAATAACTGCCGCAACTGTCATGATGGTTTCTGAAATCTTAAAGAATGGTTTTATACCGGGTAAGGGTTTGGGTGCTATCTTCAAGGCATCATGCAGCCATTTTCTCTTCCAAAGAATTTGGACAGTTTCGGTTTGGGGTTTAAGCCCACTGCGGAAGATGTGAGACGAGCCTGCAAAATGAAGAAAAAGGCATGGGTCTTGCCAAAGCCAATCCCGCGTCTGTCCAGATCTTTCGTCAGGCCTGGTATTAGAAAGCAGTTGTTGTCAAAAGTTCCCGGGTCACTGATTGGTGCTGATGGAGATTTAGATAAAGGGTTCGAAAGGTTATTTGCTGAGGTTAGCATGATAGAATTTGGCGAGGGCCCTAGCCCTGCAGAAATACAATTTGTCGGGCCGAAAGTGAAGATTAATAATTGGAAGGCTACTCCTCTCCCTACCCGGAGGGAGCCTTGGTAGTCTGCTTTGATTTTTCTTTAAGTTTGTACGGATTATTTCAGGGTTGTAATCCAAATTTTTATTTTTTTTTGAGTGTGCAAACCTTGTTATCTTCCCTTTTTAATGAAATACAATTTCTTCCTTTTCTTCACTCCTGATAAATTTTACTTTTGTTTTCTTCTTCTCTTATCTGTACAGTTCCTTTTACGCCGGTTCTAATGATATGGCATGCATAAGGAATCGTCAACCCGGTATAGAAAATCAATCTAACTCCGAAATAATAGTGCAAGAAGTGGATTATGAGTCGGAATACGATGAGGATGAAGCTTTCGAAGAGATTAGTAGGGAACTAAGTCAATTTGAAGGAAAACCCAGGCCCAACTTAAATGATATAGAAACCATCAATCTAGGGGACGCAGATAACATCAGGGAAACTAAATAAGCATCCATATTGAACCGAATATCAGAGAAGAATTAATCAAAATACTTATTGAATTCAAAGACATTTTTGCATGGTCATATGACGACATACCGGGTTTAAGCACCGATTTAGTGGTTCACAAATTGCCCACTGACCCGGTATTCCCTCCCGTCAAGCAAAAATTGAGGAAATTCAAAACTGATATGAGTGTGAAGATAAATGAAGAAATAAACAAACAGCTAGATGCAAAGGTTATTCGGGTCACTCGGTACCTTGATTGGTTGGCTAATGTTGTGCCGGTGCCAAAGAAGGATGGGAAAATCAGGGTGTATGTTGACTATCGCAATCTCAACAAAGCAAGCCCAAAGGATAACTTCCCACTATCCAATATCCACATTTTGATTGATAATTGTGCAAAACGTAATATTGGATCTTTTGTGGATTGTTATGCCGTGTATCATCAGATCCTGATGGATGAAGAAGATGCAGAGAAGACGGCATTCATCACACTGTGGGGAAATTATTGCTACAGAGTAATGCTATTTGGTCTGAAGAATGCTGGGGCAACATACATGCGAGCAATGACCACTGTGTTCCATGATATGATTCACAAACCATCCGAAAAGCTGTTGGGATTTATAGTCAGTCGCCGAGGCATCGAGTTGGATCCGTCGAAGATCAAGGCCATCCAAGAATTTCCACCTCCGAAGAACAGATCGAAGTGATGAGTCTGTTGGGAAGGTTGAATTACATCAGCAGATTTATCGCTCATCTCACGGCAACCTATGAGCCCATTTTTAGATTGCTGAAGAAGGACGCTGCGTTCGAATAGACTGAGGAATGTCAGGAAGTATTTGACAAGATAAAGGGGTATTTGTCAAACCCACTAGTATTGGTTCCACTTGAACCAGGGAGATCATTGATTCTTTATTTGACGGTCCTGGAGAATTCATTTGGCTGCATACTGGGGCAGCATGACATCACCGGCAGGAAAGAGCAAGCCATCTATTATCTCAGCAAGAATTTTACGGCTTATGAGGTTAAGTACACTCATCTTGAGAAGACATGATGTGCCCTGACTTGGGTGGCACAGAAATTGAAGCACTATTCCACGCTTGGATCCGTTGAAGTATATTTTTCAAAAGCATATGCCCACAGGGAGACTGGCGAAGTGTCAAATATTACTCACAGAATTTGACATCATCTATGTGATGAGGACTGCAATAAAAGCCCAAGCACTGGCCGATCACTTGGCCGAGAATGCGGTCGATGAAGAATACGAACCATTGAGGACATACTTTCCTGATGAAGAAGTGATGCATATTGACGAGTTGGAACTGAATGAAAAGCCAGGTTGGAAACTTTTCTTTGATGGGGTTGTAAATATGAAAGGAGTTGGAATAAGAGTTGTACTTATTTCTGAAACAGGGTACCACTATCCTGTTATGGCTCAACTTCGATTTTATTGTACCAACAACATGGATGAGTATGAGGCATGCATTTTGGGTTTATGGTTAGCTGCGGACATGGATGTCTAGGAAGTTTTGGTCTTGGGAGACTCGGACCTCCAAGGAGAATGGGAAATGCGGGATTTGAAGCTCATACCGTATCGACAATGTATACATGATCTGTGTCAACAGTTTTGATTAGTGGAGTTTAGGCATATCCCAAGAGTCCATAATGAGGTTGCCGAAGCTTTGGCTACCTTAGCATCAATGTTGCATCATCCAGGCAAAGTCCATGTCGATCCGTTGCGTATCCAAGTTCGTGATCATCATGCTTATTGTAACATGATAGAGGAAGAATTGGATGGCGAACCATGGTTCCACGATGTCAAGGAGTACATCAGGATGGGGATATACCCGGTTCAAGCCACAGGAGATCAAAAGAGAGCAATTCGACGGCTGGCAAGTGGATTTTTCCTAAGTGGAGGGGTGTTGTATAAAAGAACACCAGACCTCAGATTGTTAAGATGCATAGATGCTAAATAAGCTATGACAGTCATGACGGAAGTACATTCTGGAGTTTGCGGGCCACACAAGAGCAGATATATACTGGCAAAGAAAATTCTTCGAGCAGGATATTATGGGCTCACTATGGAGCGCGATTGTATCAATTTTGTACACAAGTGTCATCAATGCCAGGTACACAGCGATTTGATTCATTCTCCGTCATCGAAATTGCACACAATGTCGGCACCGTGGCCCTTTGTTGCTTGGGGCATGGACGTCATCGGGCCCATTGATCCAGCAGCATCCAATGGGCACAGGTTCATTCTGGTGGCCATTGATTCTTTCACCAAATGGGTTGAGGCTAGAACTTTCAAGTATGTAACCAAGAAGGCAGTGGTTGATCGTGTACACTCCAATATCATCTGTCGATTTGGAATCCCAAAGGTAATCATCACATATAATGATGCTAATCTTAACAGCAAATTGATAAAAGAAGTATGTCAGCAGTTTAAGATTACACATCGCAATTCTACCCCATATCGTCCTAAGGCGAATGGAGCAGTTGAGGCAGCCAACAAGAACATAAAGAAAATACTAAGGAAAATGGTAGAAAGTTCCAGGCAATGGCATGAGAAGTTACCATTTGCGTTATTGGGTTATCGCACTACTGTTCGTACTTCAGTAGGTGCAACTCCTTATCTGTTAGTATATGGCACTAAAGCAGTGATTCCTGCGAAAGTTGAAATCCCGTCTCTTCGGATTGCCGCCGAGGCTGAGATTGATGATGATGAGTGGGTCAAAACCCATTTGGAGCAGTTGAGTTTAATCGATAAAAAAAGATTGGCAGCAGTACGTCATGGCCAATTGTATCAAAAGAGAATAGGCAAGAGCATATAACAAGAAGGTGCGTCCCAGGAGGTTTGAAGTGGGGCAGCAAGTGTTGAAACGAATCTTTCCACATCAGGCTGAAGCAAAGGGCAAGTTCGCCCCGAACTAGAAAGGACCATTCATTGTGACCTGAGTATTGTCCAATGGCGCTTTATGTTTAACAGATATTGAAGGAAAGTGAATATATATGGCTATCAATTATGATGCAGTCAAGAGATATTATGTATGATTTCTTTAATATAACCATTGATTGTTTGTACTTGGCATTACCTCAAAGGCTGAAATGACGAAGGCAAATTTATTCTGCTATCCAAATACTTTACCCTTTGTTCGCCCTTTTGAGCCTTGTTTATTTTTATTTCATACCCCTCTCTTAGAATCAATAACTAAAAAAAAAGAGGAAAGGAAAAGAGAAGAAAGAAAAAAAAGTAAGGGAAAAGAAAAAAAAGGAAAATAATAATGAATAAAAAGAAAAACTGTAACAACAGGGAATTCGGGTGAACTACGTTTGACCTGATTCCTCTTAAGGATACGTAGGCAGCTTCACGGCTCGGTCATAGGGAAATAAAAATCGAAAGATCCCCAAGCAAGAAACTGGGGCAGAAGTTTTGTTTGTAATAAGAAATTTGGTTCCAAAAGTTGTAATTCTAAGCTATTGAATTTGGATGAGCTTTTGATACCCTTTTTCTTTCCAACCATATCCAAGAACCCATATTAATGTCCAAAGAAAGACCTCCTGATCAGTCTTCGAGAGGTGCCAAGTCAAGCAAGTAAAGATGATTCATACTAGGGGCAACACTCCGGTTTAAGCAATGAAATGAAAAATGAGAGCGTCTTATCGGTGAAAACCCACAAGGGCACCGTAAGGCGACGAAAGGTGAGAGAAAAGAGAGAGTCTTAATGGTGAAAACCCTTGAAGGGCACTATAAGGCGTTGAAAGATGAGAGAAACCCAAAAATGAGAGAGTCTTACTGGTGAAAACCTTCACGGGCAAAATGAGGCGGCGAGAAATAGCGAAAGGGGCATGAGAGATTAGGTGGGCGGCAGAAATCTGTCGAAGCATCAAGCATAACAAAGATGATGATTCAACAAAGAATTGGATTATGGAAATCTTGAGGCACGGAGCAAGACGGTTGTAAGTTGATTGAGATGAATAGACTGGGTTGATTAATCCGAAATGCACAACATGATCATTGGGATCGGTTATCCCATTCAGATAAGTCCTTTTTATTTTCTCAAACGGTATTCTAAAGGGAGATCTTCTCTGTTATTTTTATATTTTGAAATCATCACACCCTTTTTCTTTTGGCTAAGACTTTTTCAATAATAAATTGATTCTAACAAATAAGAAGTAATTTCAAAGCTTACTACCTGTTTCCAACATGGTGCGAGGTAAAGTGTGGCTAGGACAGGCCGGCGATGATATGATGAGACGTGAAAGGCGTCATTGGAAATCCAAATGATGGAATGGTCTAAGATTCCTTGAAAGGAATGGGATCAGATAAGAAAGACTAGAAGTGGAAAGCAACAATTGGAAAGTTTGTGGATAAGGAGTAGTCAGAGGGTCGGAAATTCTCGACCGAGTTCAAGGCAGTCGGACAAAACTGAATATGGAAAGGAAAGAAGGGAAAACCATCCCCAGCAGGAGTATCACATCCAATCACCACACCCTAAACTGACCAATTTTTTCTTTGTGTTTGAAACAGGGGCAAGAAGTGTTGTTGATAGCGGAGAAAATTTTCCGCAAAAAGGGAGCAAGTACCAAACAGTCACCAAACTGGGGCAGAAAATTTTCTTTGTTTTGTTGAAGATAGTTTTGAAGTCAGGAGCCCGCCTGGAGAATAGAGGTGTACATTTTAATGTTTTGAAGTTAGGAGCCCACCTGGAGAACAGAGGTAGTAAAATCAAGTTTTGAAGTCAGGAGCCCGCCTGGAGAACAGAGGTAGTAAAATCAAGTTTTGAAGTCAGAAGCCCGCCTGGAGAATAGAGGTGTACATTTTAAAGTTTTGAAGTCTGGAGCCCGCCTGGAGAACAGAGGCGTACCTTTTAAATTTTTGAAGTCAGGAGCCCGCCTGGAGAACGGAGGTTTACCTTTTATGTTTTGAAGTCAGGAGCCCTCCTGGAGAACAGAGGCGTACCTTCTAAGTTTTGAAGTTAGGAGCCCGCCTGGAGAACAGAGGTGTACTTTTAAAGTTTGGAAGTCATGAGCCCGCCTGGAGAACAAAGGTGTACTTTTCAAAGTTTTGAAGTCAGGAGCCCGCCTGGAGAACAGAGGTGTACCTTTTAAAGTTTTGAAGTCAGGAGCCCACCTAGAGAACAGAGGTGTACATTTTAAAGTGTTGAAGTCAGGAGCCCATATGGAGAACAGAGGTGTATCTCTCAAGTTTGAAGTCGGGAGCCCGCTCGGAGAACAGAGGCGTACCTTTTAAATTATCGAAGTTGGGAGCCCGCATGGAGAACAGAGGCGTACCTCTTAAAGTTTTGAAGTGAGGAGCCGGTCTGGAGAATAGAGACGTACCTTTTTAAAGTTTTGAAGTCAGGAGCCCGCCTGGAGAACAGAGGCGTACCTTTTAAAGTTTTGAAGTCAGGAGCCCGCCTGGAGAACAGAGGCGTACCTTTTAAAGTTTTGAAGTTAGGAGCCCGCCTGGAGAACAGAGACGTACCTTTTTAAAGTTTTGAAGTCTACCTTTTAAAGTCTTGAAGTCAGGAGCCCGCTTGGAGAACAGAGGTGTACTTTTTAAAGTTTTGAAGTCAGGAGCCCGCCTGGAGAACAGAGGCGTACCTTTTAAAGTTTTGAAGTCAGGAGCCCGCCTGGAGAACAGAGGCGTACCTTTTAAAGTTTTGAAGTCAGGAGCCCGCCTGGAGAACAGAGGTGTACCTTTTAAAGTTTTGGAGACAGGAGCCCGCCTGGAGAACAGAGGAAATAAAATCAAGTTTTGAAGTCAGGAGCCCGCCTGGAGAACAGAGAGCCCGTTTGGAAAACCAAGGGAAGGCAATAACGGTCGGAAGAAGACGATTCAAGTTTTCAAAAAGAAAACAAGTCAAGTTTCACAGGAAGAGAAGAAGCAGTTCAGAATCAACAATCAGGTACTCGTCTCACGAGAGGAAAACGTCTCAGGAGTTCGATGCAAGACAAAAACAAGGGAACCTAGGAGGAAATACAAGTCAACAAGGCAACAACAGTCGCAAGAACAAGTTTGAAAATAAATCTTTGTAATGCATAGATTATAGCTTAGTCTAGCTTCTTAATTTTGTCATGGTGTAATAAGGAGGTCAGTAAGAAATAGTAGCAGCAGCAGCAGTAATAGTAAATCACAGCTTCATGGTAGTCCCAGCTACCAAAACTTCCGGAACTACATTGACCCGATTCCTTTATAGCCAAGGATATGTAGGAGACCTTATGAAGCAAAGGTTCGGTCAAAATCTTTCGAAAAATGCTTTACACGGAATATTCAAACGGGCAAAAATTACTCGTATCCGCTCACTTTATTTTTGCACGAAAACTCTTCGTATTCCTGACAAAGAGGGGCAATTGTGAGCACGTAATTTTTGCCTATACGAATTATTCTAATAAAATTCAAAATAAAACAATTTTCCTTTATGTGCAATTTTGTGAATTTTCGTAGTTTTCAGTTATTGTTTGTATTTATGTGTGTTCATGTTTATTTGACCAATTAATAAGAAAATATAAAAATAGGTTGCATTTGCATTTAGGATTTAGTTGTATAATTTTGAGTCAAATAGTAAACTACTTATTTTTATAAAATGAAAAAAACCTAAAAATAATGCACTTTGCCTTTTTAGTGTTTAAATTGTGTGATTTTGGTACTTAATTATTTGAAATAATTGTTGTGTAGAGATAACTAATATTTTAAGTTAATTTGATTTTATAATTTTAGGTTTTAATTTTTGAAAATAATTTAGGAAGAAAATAAAAGAAAAGAATTAACAAAAAAAGAGAAGACCTGAATTTTTGGGCCAAAACAGTCACAGCCCAAACAAAACCCAAACAAACCCGTCCAAAATCTAGCCCAAAACCATCCAGACCCAGTCCAATGCATCCACCATCCAAACGACGCCGTTTTGGTCACACCCAAGCTGGATCGTCGATCTCATTAGATCGAATGGCTCAGTCCGTCCAGCATCGATGAAACGACGTCGTTCTGGTTTGTTGATCTGAACCGTTCATTTCATTTGATCGGACAGTCCAGTATGATCCCCACGCTCTGACCCATTCCCATCCAAAGAGCGATCCGGTTTTGATGATAATGAAACGATGTCATTTCCATTAATGAATTGATCCAAGCCGGTGATCTCATCAGATCGAACGGCCTGGATTCATTCCACCATCTCGTATATATATATATTTTCAAATAGACCCCGCCCCCCAAGCCAAACCCCACCCTCCTTCGTCTCTAACAACTCAGAGACAGGCATGAATCCACCGCCTTACACTACCGCCTTCCACCAGCCGGAAATCGCTTACGGCGGCGGACGGTGGCCAAACACCTCCAAATTTACACCGTAGGTCCACCATAACTTCCTCGTCTCTGATCCACCATCAGTTTCCTTAACACCTCCAAATCCCTAATCCGTATCCTTTGAATCATCCTGGAACCCCTCGAATATTAGATTAAAGGTCCAACCCTAAAACCCCAAAAATCCAAATCAAATTTCTGCAGTTGATTTCGGTCTAATTTGATGTTAATTGTTTGTTCTCTAGGAGAACATACGATTAATATCAAATTTGACCGGAAATTCGAAGGTTTGAAGCTTCAAGTCATGTTTCTTCACAGTCCAAGGTATTCATTAGGTATTCTGCTCCACTTTTCGTTTATTTTATTTATTTTTGTTCCATTCTGTTCTTCTTCTACTCCTTTCTTTTTATTTTTGTTTTTGTTTGTTTGGTCAGTTTGTTTTATGATTTTTCTTGTTAGTTCTTCGAATTTATAGACTTGTTTATCTATTTTGTTTGGTTTGACCAATAATTTAGACTCACATAATACTAGTTCTTAAACTAATTCGTGCTAGTTTCGTTAAAAGATGAATTTATTTCAATTTTAGTTTTAAGAACTATTAGGCGGACTGTGATGATTTTTGTTTGGGTAGGGATTTGAATAGCCTCTATTTGTGAATACTTGGAACTTTCAGAATGTTAATAAGGTTTTTAGGGTTAATTTGAAAATTGGAACTAAGTGGTATGCCAATACTGGATTGTCAGGGCACGCCTGGATTAAAATATAGGCTCTCATACCAGTTGAATTAAATAATGGGAAAGGGGATCAATAGTGGAAACTAACACTCTGTTTTAGTGTCTTTAGAAGTGGCAAAATCAAAGAGTGATGGGGGATTTATTTTCTTAATTGGTTGCTCTTAAGGGCTAGAAAAGGGTGGAGTTTGGGTATAAATACAGAGGTGGCACACAGAGAAGGGGGCTTAGAGATTGAATTGAGAGGAATTTTGGGAATACATTGAGTTTAAGAAAGTTTTACTAAGCTAGACATTCAGACCCAAAGAAGAGAGTTGTACTGTTCCATTGATTCTTCATTGATTTCAGCCTTCGCTTAAGTGAGAAATGGGTCGAACTGGTTGATAAGAGAGTTTTATTTAAAAGTTTAGCTATTTTGCTCGAGCGTTCATCATTTTCTGGGATTATTTATGTGATATTTTGGTCTGGAAGCTGGGTTTGGTTAGTTGTATTGCTGCTGGTCTTTGCCTTGTTTCTGCTAAACCTCACTTTCCTTTCCCTTTCATTTCCAGGTACACATCTTTGACCTTAAGCATGTGAGCCATGACTCGTGTTGTATTTTCTGAAGTAAATGAAGATTCTGATGTTATATATTCCTTTTTCTAGTATGTTTGGAGTTTGTATTGATACTGTAATAGGGCTATTATGTGGTGTATATTGATTCATGTTTGTTTAGACTCTTAGGTTTTATTGTCATGTATGTTAGAATATTTGTTTATCACTACACTACTGTAGTAAAAGCATGTGCTGAGAAGTTGAAGTCTAGCTTTGTCTTATTCTATTAGTTGTTTGAAATGGTAAGGATGATTAAGAGTGGGATCTTTTCGGCACATTGGTAATCATATAAAGTTTTCCAGATTTAAGTTCTTTGTTTAATTAGGTGTGTGTTGATTTAGGATTAGTATATCATGCTCCATTTCACACTCAAGTTGACTATGTCATATGTTTTGAGTTTTCCCAGTACAATGCAATGGCTAAATGATTTGTTGGTTTGGAACTCCTGTATAGTGTAGTTGAATGCCATATTTAATATTCCGTTCATTTCTCCAATATAATTCATATTATATATTTCTGCGTGGGCGTAATCTTCCGTAAAATTCAAGTTATAGGCAGTTATATCCCTGTTTGTTTAATAAAAAGAATCGAAAAATTGGTGTTCAATCTTGGGGTGCTCTTTGATCGATTTGGGCCTGTCTCCAGCCCAGTATCAATACCTGTTGGACGGTCTTTGTCATGTACGCGTCTCGTGTGGATTGAGATCCTTTGAGCTCATAAATTGCAATAGTTACTGGACCATTAATAATTAAATAGTAGGTTTTGGGTTTTTCGAGTTAAGTAGCAGGCTCGAACTAAGGGTTTCTTCAATAATGGGGATCGTCCTTGTTCGAGTTTGGACTTGAGCTCGGGGCCCAAATTTCCTTGAATACCCGGATGTTGGTTAATTCACAATGTTAACAAGTTAAGTTTTCAGGATAAAGACGAATCTTAATAGTTAATAGCAGTTCATCTTTAGGACGTTCTTTTAAAATAAATTGAGGTGCACCGCGTCAAACAAAATTGATAAATTATGTGGCCCTATTTAATTATGCTTTTAAAATATTTAGAACTTGAGGTGCGTCATTTAGCTAATTTCTATGGACCTCAGAAAGTTAATAACGCGTTAGTTGCTTTTAGGCGCGTCATTTTATAATTTTACCTCCTTAAACTCGAGTGTATATTTCATGTGACCTAAATCCAAATACCAAAGCATTGAATAAAATATGCTTGGGATTGCGGGTGCATTTCATGTGACGCGATCCAAAGCCATGTTTTAAACGACGTTCAACATTCTTTAAATATTGAATAAAAGCGGTTAAAAGCTAAAATTTGCACATACGTTCAAAAATGTATTAAAATCAGATAAATAAACCGAATATGACAGTTGAGCGACCGTGCTAGAACCATGGAACCTGGGAATGACTAACACCTTCTCTCGGGTTAACAGGATTCCTTACCCGGATTTCTGGTTCGCGAACTATTAAACAGAGTTATTCTTTTCCTCGATTCGGGATTTTAAACCGGTGACTTGGGACACCATAAATCTCCCAAGTGGAGACTCTGAATCTTTTAATAAATAAATCCCGTTTTAATTGTCCTTTAATTGGAAAAACTCCCTTTATTTTTTACACTTCTTCTGGGGGTGTAGGTAAAAAGGAGGTGTGACAATAATCCCTCCACCAAATCTTGGCGTATCCAAACAGGCGAAATGTAGCAAAATTGACCCCATTGGTCTCAACAATCCCCATGTTCCGAAGAACCTATTGACAACTATACAGATAATCCTGGGGATCCTTAGTAGATGCACCGTTGAATATAGAAGTGAAGAGCTTGGTGAACCTTTCCAGCCTCCACAAAGCATCGGCAGACATGGCTGCCCCATCGCCGGTCTGAGATAATACGCCCGGATGATCTACTCCAATAGGCTGAACCGCTGGAGTCTGAATCTGGGGAGCTACCTGCTCTGGAGTACGAGTAGCAAGAGTTTGGGCTCCTCATCCAGCCTAAGAAGTGGTTGGTGCTACAGAAAGCAAACCTGCTCGGGTGACGCTCTCCATAAGGCCCACCAATCGGACCAGAGCATCCTGAAGAACTGGGGTAGCAATAAACCCCTTTCGGACCTGATCTGGGCCCACCAGTACTGTTGGGGCCGGAACCTCCTTGTCAAAATCAACTCGAGGCTCCGCCACTAGTGCTGCTGCTCGGAGCTGAGCTCTACCCCTACCTCGGCCTCTAGCACAGCGTCGGCCTTACCCTCTGCCCCTAGTGGGAGCTACCTGGAGATTGAACTGCTGATCAGTATATGAGGAAGTGCGTGTTCTCGCCATCTGCGAAAGAATAGAGTAGAAATTCAATTAGCATTAAGAAACCAAACCGTACGAAAAGAAAGAACAAATGTGAAACATTTCCTAACTTTGTAGCCTCTGGGGGATAAATACAGATGTCTTCATATAGATCCCTCAGACTCTACCAAGCTTGTCCGTATGTTGTGAGACCTATGTAACCTAGATCTCTGATACCAACTTGTCACGACCCGGAATTCCCACCATCGGGATCGTGATGACACCTACTCGTGGAAGCTAGGCAAGCCATGAATCTTTGAAACCATTACATGTTTCGTTTTATACATATTTAAACAATTAAATTAATAATGGATAAGCATTAAAATGACAGCGGAAAATGAAATGTTTGTGGAAGTCTTAGATAAATAAAAAATCAAAGTGTATAAATGCGAATACATGTCTCTACCCAGCACCTGGTGTCACAACGTACGCGGACTATCTAGGAGTGCTACATACAAGTGTCTGAAATAAAGAAATAAAATCATTCTCGAGTACAAAAGGTAATAGTGCATCAAAATAGGTAGAAGAGATGACAGGCCTGCGGACGCTTGCAGGACAACCTTGGGATCTCATGAACTAAAGGATGGCTCCCGAACTACTGCTGCGCACCAAAAGCTACTTCGGAATTTGCACACAGTTCAGAGTGTAGTATCAGCAAAACCGACCCTATGTATTGGTAAGTGTCCAGCCGAACCTCGGCGAGGTAGTGACGAGGCTAGGACCAGACTACCAAATAAACCTGTACAGTTTAAACATATACAACGGAAAAGAAAGTACATAAATAACCAGTCAATATGGGAAGGGGAAACATGCTGTGGGGGAGATAACAGTCCTGAATAAAAGGCATCAAGCGAGGAAAAAGAACAACATAACTCGGATACCAATAAGGAATCAAAAGCAATAAATGCACGGCATCACCCTTCGTGCTTTTACTCTCGTCCTCACCAAAACAAGTATAATCATCATGCGCACGGCATCACCTTCGTGCTTTTACTCTCTTTCTTCACAATATGATCAATAGAATTGGCACTGAATGGTACATCGTGCGGCACGGCATCACCCTTCGTGCTTTACACTCTTTCCTCTCAATCAACAATACACGGCATCACCCTTCGTGCTTTATCACTCCTCCTCACCCAAACAATAATGAAAAAAATGTGGCAAGGGAATAAACAAGATTATAATAGGGATCCCGGCAAGGGAGCAACAATTAAATAATTAAATCTCGGCAAGGGAACAACTTAATAATATCAACATCCCGGCAAGGGAAATAACCAAATAAGCAATAATATCCCGGCAAAGAAACAATTTAATAACTCTTCCTCTTTTCACTTTTACTTCACAACTCTCTTTACCACTTGAGCCAATGCTCCTTGATGTTCAAAAGTCACAATTACTTTCTTAACTTTCCACAACGTATAGAAATCACTTCTAAGGCATATATTATTCAATGAAATCATGAAAACTACATTATAAGACTCACGAACATGCTAGACACCAACGTATAGATACTCGTCACCATGCTTATACGTCGTACTCAATAAAATCACGTAGCAAATAGGACTCGACTCCTAATCCCTCAAGCTAAGGTTAGACCGAACACTTACCTCAAACTTCCACGGCCAACTCAATCCTCAATTACCGCTTTTCCTTTCGAACTTGTTTCCAAATCCATTGTATCTATACATAAATGACCACATAACATCAATAAATGCTAAACAATTCGAATTCATTGCCTAATTATAGCTTTTCGAACATTCTTACCAAAAACCCAAAAATCGACCCCGAGTCCGCTTGGTCAAAACACGAGGTTCGGACCAAAATCAAATCCCCCATTCACCACGAGTCCGAATATATAATTATTTTTAGAATTCGACCCCAAAACGAGGTCTAAATCAACTTTAATCAAAAAGCCCTAGTTCTACCCAAATTCCTAATTTTCTACCCTTAATTCTATATTTTAGGCCTAGAATTCTAATGGGTGTTGATGGAAAATGAAAAAAATAAGTTAAACAATGCTTACCCAAGAAATTTTGGTGAAGAAATGCTTCAAAAATCGCCTAGGAGCTTTGGAGAAGAAAGGGTTTATGATATTTTATGAAAATTCCGTAATGGGTTCTGTTTTGGGGTTTTAAAATAACTTGGAAAAATTGCTCTTCGCTTTCGCGAAGCTTTAGCTCCTCGAGCCTCACTTTCGCATTCCATGGATCGCGTTTGCGTAGGGTATTTAGCCCACCCCCTGCCCAAGCCCATTTTGGCCTTCGCGTTCGCGTCGCGGGGCTCGCGTTTGCGAAGGTATGACCCCCCAGTGACTCGCATTCGCGACCTGGGCTTCACGTTCGCGTAGAAGGATTTTCCCTTCGTCAAACTTTACTCATCGCGTTCGCGTAGGTACTCCCGCAAATGCGAATAAGGAAACATCAAAAATCCAATAGCTGAAAAATGTGCAACAGTTTCTAAGTCTAAAACCTTCCGAAACATATCCAAAATACACCCGAGCAGTCGGGGCTTCTACCCAAACATATGTACTAACTCATCAACATCTTACTAACTTATCCGTGCAATCAAATCGCCTAAATAACCTCAAAAATAATGAATCAAACCTCAAAATCAAGAATTTTTCCTCAAACTTCATCAAGTTTCAACTTTAGAAATTCAAGTCTGAATCACGTCAAACAACGTCTGTTTTTAATTAAATTTTACATAAAGGACTTAAAACATATATAAGACATGTACCGGGCGCCGGAACCAAGATATGGGCATATACCATCGCTTTCTAATCGGGTTTCATCTCTAATTTTTCGTAAATATTTCCAGAAAACATTTTTTCAAAAAAAATCATTCCTCGGGTTCGGGACCTAAGATTTCGATTCCGGGCATACGCCCAAGTCTCATATTTTCCTACGGACCCTGTGGGACCATCAAATAACGGGTCCGGATATATTTTTCCAAAATATTGATCAAAGTCAAATTTATTCACTTTAATATCAAAATTTGGCATTTTTCATAGAATTTCATATTTAACCTTTCCAGCTATGCGTCCGGACTGCGCATGCAAATCGAGGTAACTCTAAATGAGGCTTTGAAGGCCTCGGAGACACAGAGTTCAATTAAAAATAGGTGATGGCCCTTTGGGTTGTTACAATTTATAAGTAATATTGTTTCAAAAACTAGAATAATAACGCAGTTAGGCAAAATGGAAAAAATAAAACAAATAAGAAATAAAATTTACGAGCAATTACATGGAATCACAAGAAGTAAAGGTACATAAATAAAAGATAAATAATGTACAACGAAAAATATATTTTAATTTTTTTAAAAGAAATAAAAATAATGGAAATAAAAAGTTAAAGAAAATAAATTGAAATAAAACAAAAAGGAAATAAATTAAAAAGTAAATTTGTAATTACATAGTGTAATTATCACCAATTCTCACTTCCCTCTTGAGAATTGCAGAGTGTAATTACACCTCTCCAATTACACCCAATTTCATACTAACCAAGTAATTACTTGGCCACACAAATATGTCAAACTATATAACTACACCAAAATTAAATTTTTAGGTGGCTTTCCAAACAGACTCTAACAGTAAATATAATTCTTGTAATGTATAAATTGCTTGACTTTCTGAATTATTAATTGAGAAATATGCTCCAAAAAATAATAATCGATAAAATATATACATTTTGTAAACAAGTTTATTACATACATATAATATACAATTAGTTTTGATCGACCAACTAATTGTATTTTATCCTTATTAATTCTACTTATTATGAAAAATTACGTGTAATAATAGTTTAGATGGCCTAATAAATGGTGTTAATATTTTACCCAAATCAGTTTATAGGAGTTACTTTTTTCTTTTTTCTTTTACATTTCTACGAGGGAAAAAAAGGATTGGGAGAAAAGAAGAACCCACATGTACACCAGAAAAGACAAATTGCTAAACCAATCTTTTTATTCAAATAATCATATGCATCTATTTTACGTGACCTGTTTACAAGTTATACAAAGTAAACATGAATTATTGAATTTGAAGAATAAAAATTGTCTCAAAATGTCGGTATATGATAGAAATCACGGCTATCCGATTTCGTGAGTTCGAGGGTCACTTCGAGAGCGAGATCGAAATAGACCAGAAGCGAGCCCGATGGGAGGCTTCGAAGATCAAAGTGTTCGATGAACATCCCGGCCGAACATGATCGGCCTCGAGATAATGCCGTTACGAATTTGTTACAGAATGAGCAAGATTCCCGCCACGTCCCCAAGATCATGGCGTAAATTTTGGAATAGATTTGTACGAATTAGTACAAATTTGTACTAGGCGATTATACAGCTATCTTAATAAGATTCCTTACTGTAAATAGAAATGTACCTTATTTAGGGTTCCTCCATTATATAAAGGGGACATCAATCATTTGTAAAGATGATTTAATCATTGGCAAAGAATATATTATCCTACTTTTATCGCTCATTGTTCATCAGACTTGACCTTTAGCTTTACAGTTTTTACTTTATTGTTCTTGCCTTATTGTTCTTAACCCATCTCGAGGTCATTGAGCCCAAGGTCGATTCGGCCTTGTAACACTGGTTTGGTTTACTCATTCTTTCATTTATCCATTATACTTCTTGATTATTAATTGGTATTGAACTAAATCATATATTTTTTAAACCACAAATCAAATTTAATTATTACTCGTATTTTCGAGGTAAACAATTTGGCATCCACCGTGGGGATAAATATAATAGTGATTATTTCAGTAATGATTCTCAGAACACAATTTATTTTTACACTTGTTATTATCAAGAATTTTTTGTTCTCAGGTTAAAACATGTTAGACTCGCAAAATGCACGTGTACACAACAACGATGGTCTTGGATTTCATGAGAAAAATAACAATGTAGGGATCGGTGTACCACCGATAAACCCTAGGGAAGTGCCAAATGTGAAACCAGTTGTTTTTAGTTCACATATTGCTTTGAATGCGGATCTAGGCGCAAACCCCGGAGGAAGTGCGCGCAGGGAAGCCCGATCCGAGGCCCAAGGAACACAAGGTATAGGATATGGGGGAGTTATTCTCCAAATAATATTCGATATGCTACAAGCTCAACAGGTTGCCATCGCTCAACTTCAAAGTCGGAATAGAACTCCAAGTATAGTCGAACCAGAAAACACTCGACATACTGAGCCGGTGCCAGAGAGATATAACTGTAATGGCTCGGGGACTGACCCCACGATTATGAGGATGCTCTAGGAACTCACCAAGAGGATCGAGTCTGGGGAGAAAAAGATTGAGGATAACGACAAAAAAAATGAAAACATACAACTCCCAGGTCGACCAAATACTAGGGGCACCACCGATATTGGAAGGGCTAGATTCTAAAAAGTTCGTGCAAAGACCCTTCCCCCCTAGTGCAACATCGAAGCTAATCCCCAAGAAGTTTCGTATGCCCGAGATTCCCAAGTATAGCAGGACGGTCGATCCGAATGAACACATCACCTCGTATATGTGCTCCATCAAAGGAAACAACTTGGAAGATGACAAAATTGAATTTGTACTGCTGCAGAAGTTCGGGGAAAATCTATCCAAGGTTGCCTTAATATGGTATCAATATTTATCCCCTAATTCTATTGATTCGTTTGCTATGCTTGCAGATTATTTTGTAAAAGCACATGCCGGAGCCATTAAAATTGCAACAAGAAAGTTGGACCTTTTCAAGGTAGGGCAGAAAGAAAACGAGATTCTCAGGAAATTCTTATCTCGGTTCCAAGCGGAGAGAATGGATTTGCCTCCGGTCATCGATGATTGGGTTATTCAAGCTTTCACTCAAGGTCTCAACACTCGGAGTTCCATAACTTCACAGCAGTTGAAGCAAAGTTTACTCGAGTACCCGGCTGTCACTTGGGCCGACGTACATAATTGGTACCAGACGAAGATTAGAGTCGAGGATGATCAACTAGGGAATCCTTCAGGGTCCGTCTATCATAGCAGGCCCATGGGTAGGATCAAAAGGGAAGTCAATCAGGAGCCGATGTCGAATAGAGATCAATATCAACCAAATAACGCAGGCCGTAGAAATGGCGGGTTTGGACAAAGCTTTGCACGAAATGAGAGGAGAAATTATCGAGGTCAAAATTCACAGGGGCTTGATGCCGGGGAAGATCACGTTAAATATTCAACACCCGAATAAAGGTACGACCCCAGTCTAATCCTTTTTATTTTTTCGACTAATACCTGTAGGTTTTCGACAAGGATCGACATGAAGCTTTGGACCTTAAAGCATGCGTTGCACTCTTTTTTCCGTAGACCAATTTTTGTTGCAAATGGATTTTTCCGGCGAGGTTTTAATGAGGCAACCAATGTCGTGTTACCTTAGATAAATTCAATGATATTCGAGGTTCCCTACAATAAGGCTCGAGTATGGAATGGCATTGCCCTCGAATGTCTACTTTGTTGCAAGGAAATCACTTCAGGACATTGGGTGTCGATAGAAGAACTTTGTAATGGGCCAAACGGTCAGATGAACCGTGTCCGTATAGAATAGTCGAGACCGATGGAGAAACATGTACGCATGTATCATTTATCCAAAGAAATATTCTTTCTATATCAAAACACTTTGTGTATCAAAGAAACTTGCCACTATAGGAACATCGTACTTGTGATTCCACGAAAAACGGCTCAAGGGCCAAATACACCTTGAATACTCGGGGATTGTCTTCGATAGTCAATACATTCGAGTATCTAAACTCGAATTTATAAGACCTCAAAGAGGCATCCCTCGATGCAAAGGCAAAGGATATCATACTCGGAGACTAACCTTTCGGACAAATTCGAAAGGTTATCGGGAAACAAGTCTAAGAGATATATTCGAAGGCTACGGCCATATTAAAGGCTACAATCATATTAAAGGCTACGAAAATATTAAAGACTACTGTCATATTAAAGATTACGGTCATGTAAAAGGTTACGACCGAAATAATACAGCTCGGAGATGTCCGACTTCCACAATAAATTAAAGCCATTCAAATATTTTAAAAAACCGGTTAAACTCGGCTACCCTCGACAAAAGCAAAAAAGGCTTCGATAAAATCAGCCTTCGAATAATTTAAAGTCTTCGATAACATCAGCCTTCGAAAAAGCCTTAAGAGGTATTAAACTGAATGGGTTCTGATCGATTGAACCCTCAAAAAATCCAACAGGTACAAAAAATACATGCTAAGGCATAAAAAAAATTTCACTAAATTTTTTAGCCGAAAACAAGGGAAAATTATAGTCGTCTTAGAGGTCGAATTGGCCCAACTTAAAGAGTCTAAGGGCCGATCCAAAAGATCCTAAGGGCCAATATAAAAATGCCTAAGGGCTAACTTTACTTCGAGTTCGAGCAAATCCTCACTCAACTATAAAGCCTAAGGGCTAGTCTCATTTTGAGTTCGAGCAAGTACTCACTTGACTACTAAGCCCCAGGGCTACCCTAGTTCGAGAAAATTCTTACTCGGGGACTATCTGTGAAGCCTAAGGGATAACTCTATTTCGAATTCGAACAAGTCCTCACTTGATCATAAAAGCCCGAGGACTATGTTAACTCGAGTTCGAGAAAACCCTCACTCGGGGACTATCTATGAAGCCTATAGGATAACTTTACTTCGAGTTCGAGCAAATCCTCACTCTACTATAAATCCTAAGGGTTGTTTTCATTTCGAGTTCGAGCAAACACTTACTTGATTACTAAGCCCAAGGGCTACCCGAGTTCGAGAAAATTCTCACTCGAGCACTATCTTTCGAGCCCAAGGGCCACCTCATCTCAAGTTCTAGCATGTCCTCACTTGGCCATAAGGCCTAAGGGATATTTTTAATTCAAGTTCGAGCGTGCACTCACTCAACTATCAAGTCCATGGGCTACCTTACCTCATCGACTATTGAGCTTGAGAGCTACTCAAACTCAAGTTCGAATGGTCATTCGGGGACCATTGTTCAAAAATGTTGAAGGAAAAACTTATTGTCAGTCATTACCATCTCAACCTTTGGACATTCAAAAGGAATTTTATGTTAAGGCGCTTTGACCCATACAAAAGGATAACAGATTCAGAAGTCATAGAAGGAAAAGGGCTTTGTATAAACCTTTTTACAAGAGCTATAAGTCGCGACCAACAGTTCCTCGCAAGGGCCGATCAACGTCAAAAGCAAAAAATTACTAAGAGCAGGAAACCTGAGCAGCACGGTCCTTATCGGTAGAAGTGTCTTCGCCCTCAGAATCTTTCCATCGCCGGACTCGCTAAAAGTTCTCGAAGTTTTCCTCGGGAAAGGCCAGGTTCCAACTACGTGCGTCGTTAAGTCGAGGTTGCATTGCTAGCAAGTACAATCTAATGTAAACATATTTATCAACTAATAATGATTTAATTAAAAATATTTATTAATTAATTATAATTAAATTATAAATGTGAATTGAAAAATATTTTTTATTTATTGAATTAATATAAACACGAATTTCCACCTACTTTACTTAGAAATATAAGGGAGAAATTCAAAAATAGCCAAATTTACAAGTGGTCATTCAAAACTAGTCACACTTTCAAAAGTAATCGAAATTTAGCATCTTTTCATGTAAAGATAAATTTGAACGAATACACTGTTCAAAATCCGAAAAATACTCCAGTATATTATATTGAAGTTCCAGCATAAGTATAGTGGAACTCCATCATATTATACTGGAGTTCCAGTATAAATATACTGGAACTCCAGTATAATATAATGGAGTTCCAGCATAATATACTAGAGCTCTAGCATAATATACTGGAGTTCCAGCAAAGTATACCGGTCCAGTATAATAAACTGGAAGTTCATACACTGGTGCTCGAATCTCCAGTACATTATGCTGGAACTTTTCGCTTGTTGGAGTTCCAGCATAATATGTTGGAAGTTCATACACAGATGCACTAAACTCTAGTATATTATGTTGGACCGATTTCTGTTGCTGTAAAATAGGGATTATTTTTCAATGACTTAACAAACACTGGCTATTTTTGAATGACCAATCTGAAAACTGACTAGTTTGTACTATTTTTACGAAATATAATCGTCCAGCCCAGAATGTTCATTTCGAGTGTCTACATAAATGACGCCTGAATTTGGTGACTCAAACACCATGGCGACCTAAAACAATTTATTTTATACTCACTAATAAACTTCACACAATCAATACAGTTTAACATATGGCAAGAAAGAACTTGTCAATTTAACATATAAATTGACTTTATAGTGTAAATTATTTTATGTATAAAGTTAAGTCTAACTAAAGGTGCATAGCTTTAGGCGTGTCAATTAGTTGTGGACAAATTACAAATAAATTTTGGTTTTATAACGAATCCCCAAAATACACTTTAGATACACACGAAATGGAACCAGATAGAGTCGTCAATATGAGTTTGGCCGGTTGGGCCAGCTCAGCCCAACTCGTAATTTAGTGGGGTTGGGCTAGAATTTTTAGAGCCAGTTTAAAAATGAAGCTTTTAAGTCTGGCCCGAATAAATCCGTGGCCCGTGAGGCTTGACTGAGGTTGGGCTGGGCCGGCCCGTGGGCCTAATAAAATATATATTAAAAATAAAAAATATAATGCCTTTAGAGATGGAAAGTCAGAATTGGATATTTACTACGAGGAACCAAAATTTGATCTTGAAAAGTTTTAAGAGATGGATGTTGTCATGTATTGGAAGAACCATTCTAGAAAATATCCCTGATTTTCAGTGATGGTGCATGATGTACTTAGTATTCCTATTACCAATGTAGCATCGGAATTAGCATCTAGCATTGATGGAGTGTTCTTACAAAGTACAGAAGTTTTACTTATTATGAAAATATCCAAACACTTGTTACTACTCGAAATTGACTGTACAGCTTTTTCCAAACTCAAACCGGTAATATTTTTTTTTTTGTGAAATTAAATATTATTATTTTTTAAATTATATTTATTCTTAATATTTAAGTAATTAATATTGCATATGAATTGTATATGTAGATGAAAGTGAAGATGTTAAGACAACCTTGTCACAAACGGATTCAAATGTGTTTGATGAAAATGATATGTTGGATATCTCAAAAGTGTCATGGACGTTCCCTTGAATAGTTTCTTTTGAATTTTGACTTTTAATGAATGAAATATAGTCTTGTCTTTTTTTTTTTTTTAGTATTTATTGTGATATATTGGAGCAATATAAAAAGTTATTAAGTTTTGTGAAATTTTTTCTATAACATATTTTTTAACTTTTAAATAATTATCTTTTAAATAAAATTATATTCTGAAGAATGATGGGCCGGCCCGTGGGGGCCTGCGGCCCACAGCCCACATAGGACTAAGGTGGGCTCACCATTATAAGGCCCGTTAAAATGATTGGCTAGCTCAGTCCAGTTTGTCAATTGCTAAAGCTCAAATGAAATAGTCCAGCTCAGCCCGTATTAACCGTTCTCGAACCAGAAATTGCTCGCGTCCAAATTGAATACATAGACAACCCCTTAAACTTGTCCATTTTTTTCATCTAGACACTTAAACTAACCTCATGACCCATTAGGTACTCCATCTTTACACATATTGTGTCTATCTGACACAAAAAGCTGACATGGCATAGAAGGTGAATCTCACCTATTTTGAGCGCGTTAAACAGTTTAAAAAAAATGCTTAAATTGTTTTCTTCTTCACCAATGAACACCGCCATTACCTCATACCTCACTGTACTCTCCCTCATTGTTTACAGGAAAACTCCGTTTCTTCATCCATAAAACCAGCCTAGTCACCCTCCTGATCTTCCTTTTCACAACCAGATTCCCTCATCTCAATTTCTGTTAAGAAGCACGACTAGTCCGATTGATTTTTCTCTTCTTTCTCTCATTTTATTTTCCTCAAAATGGAAAATTTCTCTCAAAACTTACAAACCACCATGAGTCTTCCCTCTTCAATACCATAACTTCTCCAAAATAAATACACAAACAGAAGCCCAGCACACAAAGTTGCACAGAGAATGCCAAGTATACACGTAGCAATAAAGAAAGAAAAATGCCTACCTAGAAAGAAAAAATTTTACCTCATCACACTTCAAAATTTTTGTTTTACTTTCACAATTGTTGACAAATTCTTGATGTTCTCTTTGGGGCTGGTGATGTGAGGTTTGTTGGTTTATTCCCAAAAAAATAACTCCCAAAAGTGTTTCTCTTAATTAGTTATTTGTTATTTCATAACACGATATTGTTAATTGAGTTGCTAGATGAAAACTGTCCAGAATCTATAGAACTTGATCATAATTTGGTGAATAACACATGACGATCCCGGTGGAGATAATCCTCAATCTGGTCTAATAGAGGAAAGCCTTAAAAAGAGAAAGATGACAATAGAGAAAAAAATTATAAGCTAACAGAATAAGATATAAACTAATTTGAGATTTGAGAGCAACCAATTAAGGAAGAAGATGAACAGATGAATAGAGTTGGAAAAAAAATACAGAATTGCTCTTTCCTTGTTAATGCTCAATAGTTAAAAAGGTCATTGCTTTAAAGTTTTTTCTTGGAAAGAGCCATATGTCGTTTTTTCATTGATATTTTGCCATGTCACCGAAGGTTGAACGACACGCAAATTCCTTCATGTACTACTTTAGTTTCTTGTGTCTGATAGGCACACTTTGTGTAAAGATGGAGTGCCTAATGGGTCATGAAGTTAGTTAAAGGGTCTAGATGAAAAAAATGGACAAGTTTAAGGGGCTGTCTGTGTATTCAGCCTTCCTTTTATTTACTCCAAATATATATTTCTTGACCCATAACTATCCCCGTAAGGTCTGTGAAAAAGGCATTTTATTCGTACTATTATGGACACGTGTCGATATAGCAGTGTCCCACTCAAAAAATTAAAAAATCTATTCGTCATTCTCTCTCCTCCCTGAAGAAAGCAATTTAACGTTGTTGAACTACCTTCAACCACAAACCCCTTTTTCACTTTACCAATAACACACTTCCCAAGATGCTTTCTCATTCGTTCTGAGTCTCTGATTGATTAATAAGTATAAAGAGCCGATTGGTAGGATAATAATACATGGGTTAATAATATAAACATTATTTATGTAAATATTATTTTTTATTTATTGTTTGGTGTATTAAAATTATAATGAATTGCATAAATTTTAAGAAAAATAATTATTTACAAAAATAACCTCCATATTCTCTAGCTTCAAGGGACTTTAAGGATAATTTTATCTTTAACTATACTAATGCATACATTAATAGCCTTAGTATTATTAATGTCATATTTTTCTATGTACTCCCTCCGTTCTAATTTATTTAAATTTATTTGACTGAGTACGAATTTTAAAAATAAAATGAAGACTTTTTAAATTTGTGGTCTTAAATAAGTCAAAATGGAGTCCTGAATATTTGTATGGTTATAAAAGCTTTTCATTAAGGGTAGAATTGAAATTTTAAACTAAATTATTTTCAAATTTAAAAAATGATCATTCTTGTTTGAACGGACCAAAAAGATATTAAATTCCCATAAACTAAAACGGAGAGATATGTATAACTAATGCCAATATTAGTCATATACAAGTTAAAATAATATATCAAATAAAATATTAGTAATCAAAGAGTTAATGCTTTCATTATTTTTCTTATAACCAAAGCAAAACAATGTACGTGGAAATATTTAGTTGAAAATGTAAACAATGTCTTCGAAATGCATTTGAACATAATTTCCACTTGAACAAAGGCTACAAAATTTATAAGAAAAAGTTAAAATATGTTCAAATCACTAAGGCCTTGTTTGGCCATGAATTTTACCAAAATAAATTTGAGCTTTATTTTTAAAACTGGTGTTGCAAATTTCAAATCCCAACATCAGCTATTAAGCTGAATTTGGACCAAAATTCCAAAATTTGAGAATTATATACATATTTTTTCAAAATAAAGTTAGAAAATATATTTTAAAAACGTATGTCAAACACATTTTCTATTCAAATCAAACTTCAATTTATGGCCATACGCTAGCTAAAATATTTTCAATCCATGCATGTTCTTTAAAGACAATGTTATAGCCCGAAGAAACAAAAAAAAGTTATCAAAGTATAATAAATTATCATTAATCGAGAAAATCAACCAAGACCCAAAACCGACATAGCCTTTAATGCCAGCACGTATTGCTTAGCTTTCTCAAGTTTCAAGAGGCCTAATTTTTAGCTAACACGAGGCAATGGGACATTTGAACAGACAAAACAAAGCAAGCATCCAACAATAATACTGTAATTAATCAGTAACAAGAAGTAATCATCTACCAGAAGGAAGATGTCAGATAAACTACAAATAAAAGTTCACTGTTCAAAATCAACAATTTACCAAACAGTCAAACTGAACCCCTCCATTAACACCTAGCTAGAGTTATATCAAAGTTTCTTCGGTATTAGAAAACCGGATTTCATTAAAGACATAAAGCAAAGTCGTAATGAACAGGACTAAGCAGCAGCGTAAGTGGCAAAAGAGACGATTGAAGACTTAAGGACTTTGGAGCATTGCATTTACTCGACTTTTTTCACTGGAGAGCAAATCATCCAGATACTGCCATAAGGATCCTTCAGCTTTCCCACACGCCCACCGCAATAAGCAGCACCATCACCTTCGGCTATTTCGCCCTCAGAAACAGCGCCAGCAGAGACAGCCTTGGTTATAGCAGCTTCTACATCCTCAGTCTCCAAGCAGAAAACACATCCAGTAGTAGCAGCCTTGACACTGACCAGAGAGCAAATGGAAAGTTGCTTGAAAAAAAATCAATATTATATAAAATGGTTACTTAATTTAAAGTAATTTTATGTAGCTTGTAAACATATAAAATATAATACAAAGAGCAAATACACCTGAATATTGGTCAGTAAATACACAAGTAGACATATCGTAAAACAATTTTTGTAAAAATTTGTTAAACGTTTTTTCCTCAAAACACTATTTCCAAAGTTTTTTCAAAATAATTACCACGAATGTTGAAGGTTCTTCAAAAATATCTACAGCAAAGTACTCGCTCTGATTCACGCTAAGTGTCCAATTTGTTTTTTTATTTTTGTTCAAAATAAGTGTCCAATTGTGTAATTAAAAAAAATTCAATTTGTTTTTACAAAATAAAACCTATGTACATATACCTAAAAAGTCTTATTACTCCTCACATTAAATATTTAATTAGGGCCAGATATTTTTATATAGGATTTAGTATTTTCCGCTAAAAGCAAATTGGACCTGATGGAGTATAAATTTTCGCATATAACATATCGTCTCGCATCTTCAACTTCCCAATAAACACACGTAGCTTAAAAACGTAAAACACACAGCAAATACACCTCTACGTCATCAAAAACACAAGTTGATAGAATGGCTAACACGGCGTTTGTATCTTATACTTGTTGACAGTTTATTTAAGAGAAAATATTAGGAATATAAATTTTTCAATTATTTTTCCACAAAAATTATTAAAATAATTTTTCATTAACCTCGTGTTTCTTCAAAATAAAGCTTAGAAAAACTTCTCATATTCAAAAGCACACAAAAGTATCTAGGATTAGCAACTTCTCAAATCATAAAAACAGGTACAAAAGGTTAAACACAGAACGAATACACCTAATAATGACTCATACAAATAGTCTACAGAACATTGGAGCGGCGTTTTACTTGTGAGAACATTTTTAAAAAAATTCAAGAGAAAAACTACTTACAGTATAACTTTTTGTCAAACAAACTTTCTGGAAAGCACTCATAAAAATTTCAACACGCCTATTGTTCTTCAAAACATCTACATCATAATTTAATTTTCTAAATTTTTTTTCCAAGTGTCATTTAAGAAACTCAATAAATAGCTTTTTACATCACAGATCGGAAGGTTTTTAGGAACAAACATGAGAAACCAAGTCGAAAACATGCAACGCAAAAAATAAATAAAAAATAAGAAATACGTACGGAGCAGAAGAGTCATCGTCAGGAAGGTCAGAGACAAGGAAGGAAGAGGAACCAAGCTTGAGCTCAACGGAGGAGAGGAGAGGTATCTCCTGCTCCGCCTTCCTTTTCTGGTTGACACGTGTCACTTCCTCAGCACCGAAAGCAGCTTTGTAGAACTGTACGGCGTCGTTTGCCTTCGGTGCCTCCACGAACAGCTGTGGCTTCACCGCCGTGAAAGTGACCGCTGCAACGGCGGTCTTAGTTGCTTCCTTCTGATCAGCTACTCCGTTCTGTGCTTCTTCTAGCGCCATTGCTACAAAACCCTAGGAGAGAGAAAAGGAGACGTATAGAAGAAGAAGAACTGCTAGAGAGAGAGCAGAAATGCAAAATGGATTGGATAAAAGTAGAGTAACACTGCTGGGTTGTTGGTGTATTTATAGGAAGTGGAAAATCGGAAACGTTTTGTGTGTTCTTTGGATAATTGCAGTTTTGGTCCTTTTGTTATTTGATAAATCTTTATTTTGTTCTTTTACAATAATACTGAACAATTTCAGCATGTTAAGTTACCTAAAATATGTATTTGGTCCCTTTATATAAACAACAATAATATATATTAGATATACTTTTATAGTCACTCCGCCTCTTTTTTGATGAGAAGGTAAATGATTTGATATGAAACCTAAGTTATTTATTTAATTATGTAGAATATAAAGTGAAATTTTGAAAGTCGTAAAATTCAAATAATAATATGAACATTTTTAAAATCTCAACATGGGAAGAGTGTTATATAAGTTGAAACACATGAAACAAGTATAGTGTTCTCAAAATTAGATATAATAATGACAGAATCAGTAGTTTTATATAGCAAATATCAGATCGAATTTTAGAATTTAAATAATTTGATGAACTTAAATTTCCTAAAAATTTTATAATGTTGTTAGATATTTTTTAACATCTCAACATGAAAAAATATCAAATGAATTGAATTGGGGATTAGGAGTTATGACACCTGAAGTAGATGGTAATATTGAACATAACAAAAAGTAATTGCTTAGTTTTTAGTTTAACCCATTAAATTTGCATAAACTCACCAGCAAGGAGTCAAAAGGGGATATTCAAAACAATTAAAGGATAAAAGGAAGATTTTCACCTCCTTTTCCATTGAAACGTTTTGTGCTTTACAGAGATCATAAAAGCGGAGTACTAAAGACATCAAGTTAACCCTCAGATTATAAGTAAATTTGCGAAACTACCACTCTTTGTTGCATTTTTGCGTGAAGAGAATTAAATGGGGATATTTAAGTGTCAGTCAGTAATTTACTGTTTCTTTTTGTCTTTTTGTCGGGACGGGATTTGCTTTGTCGCACTTTTGGGATTGGGCCTTTAGCTGATTTGCTACGTAGAAAAGATATCATGTGACAGTTAACAGAAAATCAGCGTGCATTGTTATTGCCTCTGCACATTTTTGGTTCGATGCCCAAACTTAATTAAGTTCGTGCATTGTTATTGCCTCTGCACATTTTTGGTTCGTGAATAGTTATGAATTACAAATTGAATTTCTCTGACACGAAACAGGATTTTTATATGATTTTCAGCTTTTTTAGAACGACATGACAACTCCATAAAATGTAGTATTATACCACAAATTACATATTAAATTTCTATGACACGAAACAGGGTTTCCACATGGTTTTCAGCTTTTCAGAATGACATGACAACTCCACAAAACGTAGTATTATACTACAAATTACATATTAAATTTCTCTGACACGAAATAGGGTTTTCATATGGTTTTTAATTTTTTCAGAACGAAATGACAACTCCGTAAAACGTAGTATAATACTGCGAATTACATATAAGACAACTCCACAAAATGTAGTATTATACTGCGAATTACATATTAAGTTTCTCTCACACGAAACAGAATTTTCACATGGTTTTCAGCTTTTTCATAACGATACGACAACTCAACAAACTGCAATTTTCTCATTAGATTTGCATTTTTCGACATAACATTTTAAATTTCGACATGACAGCTTTAGATTTGCATTTTTCGACATAACATTTTAAATTTCTTTGACACGAAACAGGGTTTGAACATTATGTATTTAATGACAACAACTCAAGTATAACAACATTTTTATTGAAACAAAATTTGAACATGAATTTTATTTGAACATGAAACACAAACACAAAAGCGGCAAATCTAAAGATACAAACAGTACAACTACTACAAACACATGACAAGGGAAACATGAAAATACACTACTACGCTTACCACGTACAAGCCACTATTTAATCACGATCGCGTACTACAATTTGCTCCAACTACTCGAGTTGCTCTTCCATCTTTTTTTTCTCTTCTTCTGCCGCGTTGAGTTTGGCCTTCAACGCCTCAATTTCATTATTGGTTCGGCGCTCGCTTACCGCTTGGCTATTACATAAACAATGAAGCTCATAAATTCTTTCTTTGTAGTGCTTCTGGTTACATGGTTCGTCCATTCAAGCCTCAAATTCACATGTAGGCATGACGGGTAACTCCTCAAGCTTGTTCTTACATGCCCAGTAGCGGCGTGCACCTTCTGGCCACCATTTGAACAAACTGCATTTCTCTCTGCAGTAGCACCTTGGGACATAAACGTTTTGTTCAGATATTTGTTATAGAGAAACTGTGGTTATTGTTAAGCGAAGAATATAAGTAGCATGCAACCATTATTTATAGTCAAGATTTCACACAAAAATGCAGTATAATACTGCGAATTACATTTTAAATTTCTCTTACACAAAATAGGGTTTTCACATGCTTTTCAGCTTTTTCATAACGAAATGACAACTCAATAAAATGCAGTATAATACTACGAATTACAAATTAAATTTATCTGAAACAAAGCAGTGTTTTCACATGCTTTTCAGCTTTTTCAGAACGAAGTGACAACTCAACAAAACGTATTATTATACTGAAATTTACACCCATACCTCAATATTGCTCCAACCATATCAAAATATAACGTTAAAAAATAAGATGTAACAGGATTGTGGAAATTTATTTTATTTCATATATATTGAAACAAACAAAAATACAGACATGTATTACAAAAAATAATACCAAAATAAAGGACTAGGGTTATCCTTGATAGTTGGGTACATTGGACAAACTTGCACCAGGATTACCACCGGCAAGCGCACCACCTGAAGGACATTTACGACGGTCATGTTCAGTTTGAGAGCATATGCCACATTTACACACATAAACGGACTCACCAACATCCATTTGGTTTCGTATACGCGTTCTCTTTTGCACTTTCAACTTGCGCAAATAGTCCTTGTTACATACCAACTTAAAAGGTTCCGGCGGCCAATAATGCTCAGCACCTAATGGATGCAACTTCCCACTTTATGTGTCTACGTATGCAGCAACACATTATTGCCTATCAATATAATTTGTTGCCCCATATCCAACTTGTTGAAAGCACTTCAACGCATGTGTGCACGGCATGTGGTAGATGGTCCATTTTCCACATGAACATAACCTTCTATTTTCATTCACCGTCTGGAGATTATTCCCACGGTGTCCGTTGATAGCGGTCATAACTTCAAAAATACCCCGTTCATGATCATACTGAAGAAATGAATGCCACTGTGCTAGACTCCTGTACCTTTCAAATCTTGTCATGGGTAATGGCATAAATTCAACACCCATGTCCATCAATACCGATGCAGTTGCATGCCTTTCAACAAACCTCTCAGCACTTTGTTTGAATGTCATGCGGACCATGGCAGTGACAGACAGTCCACGGGCAGACTTCAACAAGCCGTTGAATGACTCCGACACGTTTGTAGTGAGGGCTCCCATCGTCTGCCTCCATCAGCATGCAATGTCCTCATATGAAGCTCATGTTGCATCAACCAAGTATAGGTTTGTGGTTCTATCTGCCGGATCGCTTCCATGCGCCTCGTGAATTTTCACTGTTGGTGCTCAGTTGCAGCCATCCACATTAAGTCATGCAAGGCCTTGTCAGGAAATTTCTTCTGGAAATTGGCCTTCAAGTGCCTCACACAGTAACGGTGGTATGCATATGGTTCATGCCATTCAGGAAAGTGACGTACAGAACTTAAAATACTACCATGCCGATCAGATATTAGACAAATACCTGAACATTGTTTGACAACGTGCTGCTTCAAGTGGTTCAAGAACTGTGTCCACGTCTGTTCATTTTCGTTGGCACAAATGGCAAAGGCTAGTGAAAATATTTGTCCGTTGGCATCTACTGCAACTGTAATCAAAAGCTTAATATCATACTTTCCATAAACATGAGTATCGTCTATGAAAATTATAGGACGATAATGTACAAAACCATCAATTGCTGGTTTAAATGACCAAAATACATAGTTGAAAATATATTTCGGTGTGTTCGGACTCCGCTCACGCCTCCATTCAACAACAGTCCCAGGGTTAAAGTGTTGCAATACGGCCATGTACCTGAGCTGATTTGAAAAAGACTTATCCCAGTCGCCATAAATAAGTTCAAAGGCACGTTTGCGACCGAGATATGACTTTCTTTTGGATATAGTACAACCATACTCCTGGCGGACGGCTGTAATACACTCTTTAATCTTGAATCTAATGGACACTTCCAAAAATGGAATCAAGACAAGGAAAATCAAGTCCACATCTGTCACGACCCGGATTTCCCACCATCGGGATCGTGATGGCGCCTACTCGTGGTAGCTAGGCAAGCCAATTTAC